>CP092091.1:40927990-41122990 GCA_029203775.1 Neoneuromus ignobilis
GTTCCACCATTGATTTTATATTCTCTGTTAAGATGATTTATGTTCGACGGAATGAAATTATTTAAATTATGCACTGTTCGAGAATTTCGATCATTGTACAGAACATCTGAAACTAATTTCGTTTCTATAAAAATTATTTTAAATTAATGTTTTATTTTTTTATTTGCTTATCTACTTTTCAATTATATTAAGTTGGTATTCATCTCTTGTATGGAAATAATTACCAACAAAATTTAAAATGTTGTTGAAGTAATTGGTTTCTAATGTAGTATTGTTAACTGGTCGCATAAAAGAATGTTTATATGCGATTTATAAAAACACAAATAGCTTGTTGAAGTACTTCAAATTAAATTTGCACTTGAATTCAGTTCGAGTCTATTTAATGTTTTCACTTTCGTTAAATCAATAAATACGACCATGTGTTGTTCTTTAAAAACGATGAAAGTTTTTTTTTTAATCATATATGAAGCTTTTCCTTTCAAAATGACACTAAAATATACTACTTCCTGTCTTTCGCTTTTTTGTCGTGTTATAAATAATGTGTAATAAATATTCTTAAATTATCGTAAATATATAAATTTTAAATTAAATGTACTGTAAAATATCTTGTTCTACAATTTAGAATGCTTTTATGAGTTTACTTTGTTCTGTTAATATTTATTTATGTTTCATGTTTATCGTTATAATTATTATTCTCTTGCATTTTGACATGTGTGAAAATAAATTTTGTTTAAATATATATATATATATATATATATACATATAAATATATACAGACATATATTATTCTGTTCAAAAAGTAAGGTGACAATTTAAATAAAACTCGTTTATTTATTTATTCATCCAAATCTATTTTGTCTCCTTCAAAGTTATTTCCTCCCGTTACGACACACATATGCCAACGATTAATTTGGAAACGCTTTTCATATTCACTTTTTGAAATTTCCGTTAGCACTTCCTTAGATTTTTGTTTTATCGATTCAACTGTGTCAAATCGGATTCCTCGAAGTGGTCTTTTCAATCGCCTGAGCAGGAAAAAGTCGCATAGTGACATATCTGGAGAATACGGTGCTTATGGAGAAATATTTGTTGAATGTTTGGCAAAAAAGTCACAAATATAATTGTTTTGCTGACAAACGTTTCAAGCCCAAAACATCACTTAAAATTACGTCAGATGAACCCATTGATATTCCAATATTTTCAGCAAGCTCTCTTACAGTCAAATGACGATTTTTTCATTACTTTAATGCTATTTTTTTCGATATTTTCTTCGGTTATTGATGTTGATGGACGACTAACACGAGGTTCATCTTCTACGGATTTTCGATCTTCTCTGAACAGTTTATGTCACTGGAATACAGTTTTTCTCGATAAATATTGATAACTGAATTCTTTCTGTATCATTTTAAACGTTTTACTAGTAAAACTTTCATTTTTAACACAAAATTTAATGCAATTTCTCTGTTCAACAATATTAGACATTTTAAAAATCGAAAAAAGGCAAAAAGTTGATGTAAATAAATTGCTGTAACATATAAATTATTTGACATGTCAAACTGAAATTAGAAGCGAATGTCACTGAAGGTTGTGCCAACATAAGAAAAAAAGTTTTTTGAACTGTGACTTTCGCGCGATTTTCAAATTAAAAAGTCACCTTATTTTTTGAACCGAAAAGTAAATGTATATATATATATATATATATATATATATATATATATATATATATATATATACACATATAAAAACATACATATGCATACATATAGAAACAAGTAAGAAAAAAAGTAATAAACGTAAATTTTCTTGAAAAGCAGCGGTCGTATGTAATTCAATAAATGATTTATTGTAGTGATTTATTTAAATTCACTAAATTGAATTCAGACCCCTGGCTAAATAACATTGTCATTCATTTTTTAATTGATATGTTTGAGTAAATTGCAAACATACTTCCTTGTATGTATATATTTTTTTACTAAGTACATATTTCTTAATTGGTTTTCTGCTATATTGACAATTTTTAACGAGTAGCCGTTACATAATTCGATAATTTACTACTAAATTTAATTCAAACGTCAAACGGCAATGTCTGTTCACGGTTCATTTGGAATTTCTAATTTTTTTTAGTTAATTTTTTAGTATATGTAATTAGACTTCATTTCTGTCATATTCCTAGTATTTATTCGATGTACCTGAGACTGTTACTTTTTACCTATATATAATTTCTGTGTGTGTTTTTTTTTTTTTTTTATATTCTTCGTTTTTTCAAGAAAGATTTAAAACATGAGTAATCTTATTTCATAGTGGAAAAAAGTATTAACGAATAAGAGAAATTTTTGATTGGAAATCCAGAAAAAGTTCAGGAAGATATTTATAAATAGAAGGAATAGAAATATAAAAGAAATTGTTAATGTGTAATGGAAGAGAAATGTATTAAATCGAATGGAATTGGAAAGTTTTGAGAGAAACCTTCATTTGATAATAGATAAGAAAAGACAGATGATGATATGTACAGACAAAACATAGTTATATCATAACTGATATATTTTTAATTCAGAAATGGTATCGAAGTCCATAAATTTATTTCATGTGTTGTTTATATTGTTTTTATAGTTCATGATTATTTATTTCTGTACGAAGTAAATTAAATTCTATGATAGTTGAGAAAATGCACGTTTATATTTATTTGTACAAATCAAACAGAGTGCACGAAACAAGCGAGTGAAGAAAAAAATATGAAAAGTCTATAATGGCCGTATAAAAACAGACGTGCAAATTTCCGTCGAGCGAACATGCTATTATTGATCATATCATGCAGTTCGGTGCGTGCATTGCACGTATGCAATTTCGCCAATTTGTGGTTGTTAAATCAATTGTTAATCATTAGAACTGATATCTGTACGCTTTTAACATGTCGACTCGGCCACGCTCCGCATTGACGCCACCGATGCGCCACAAGCCGCCTCGGGCGTGCTATCGCGCAGCCATCTTCACGAACGCGACCGCCGCCCCAGCACCTGCATTCATATTTCTCATCGACGTTTGCCGTACGTACATGCATATTTTGTTTATGAGCTCGTACACGTAAATTCGTGTTATCGGAATTTTTCGTCTGATATTTTTATTGAACGGGATCGAATCGAATGCGGCACAAGCAAAATTATATTCAAGAAGTGTGGATGCACATAATCATCAAGCACACGTACCACATGTGTATGTGTTAAATTGTCTCTCTCTCTCTCTCTCTCTTTATATATATATATATATATATATATCAGGTGTTAAAATTTGAGGTTAGGAAGTAATTTATCAATAAAATACAGTTTTTTAAAGAAAAAAAAATCATATCTATTGATATCAGTGTAAAGTAGAAACATGTGAATTAGGAATGGAATACAATGTCAGCTAAATGGTTTCCTATCCCAAGTCGGCAGACGTCCACTCTTTTGTCGAAATTTTGAAGCCGCTGTATTAAGTTAAGAATTTATCCTTTAATTCTTGAATCGTTGCTGGTTTGTAGGCATAAACCTTATTTTTAATATAACATCATAAGAAGAAGTCTAACGGTGTTAAATCCTAAGATCTAGCCGTCTAATTAACCTCATCATTATGAGAAATTAAACGTCCATTGAATTTGGTTGTGAGTAAATCGATTACCGCACAAGTTGTTTGGATTGTGGAACCATCTTGTTGAAACCATATGTCACTGATATCAATATCTTCAAGTTCCTGCAACAAAAATCTGTGATCATGCTTTGGTAACGCATCTAATTAACTGTAACATGAATACCTTGTCCATTTTCAAACAAGTATGGACCAATGATACTTCCAGTCAAACAACACCAAAAAGTAAATTTTTGAGGATGTAATTATTGTTCAACAATGGCTTTTGGATTTTCACTTCTCCATATGCGACAATTTTATTTGTTCACATAACCATTTAATTGAAAATGCGATTTATCACTGAAGATGATTTAGTTAATAATTCAGCATTTTCTGCTTTTTTTCTTGGTACCAATTAACAAACATATGACGCAAATAATGGTCAGCTGGTTTCAGTTCTTGTAGTAACTGGACTTTATATGCATGAAGACATAAATCTTGTCGCAAATGTTATATAAAGTGCTTCTTGTGATGTGTAATTGGTGGGAACGTCGACGAATCGATGTTTGAGAGTCCTGTTTAACACTTTCACGCATAGCAACGTCATTTTCAGCTAAACGACCACTACGAGCATATGTTTTTGGTCGGTGGTCTTTAGCAATACCAAATTATTCAAATTTTGCGATTACGTTACGAACAACAGGTTCCGAAGGCACATGATTACAAGGAAAAGATGCACAAATTTTCACCATTTTTATAGTGAATTTTTACTATTGAAATGCGTTATTCAAGCGTGTATCCTTTCAGTACTAAAATTTTACAAGTTTTTAACCCTTTAACTGTTTATGTCGAGTATACTCGTCAGAGCGAAACGAAAATTTTTCGCATAATGTCGAGTATACTCGTCGTGAAGATAAAAAAATCGCATTCGTAGTATTATTAAAAGAAATCAACTGTAATTTTTTTCCCTGAAAAAGGGCAAATAAAGATCTTTTAAAAAATGTACATTTTAGAATATTCGTTAGTTTGGCAACCTTATTTATTTTAATACACAATAGCTTGTATAAAGCTGAAATAACAAATTCTGGGGAAGTACCGTTACAAACGATTTTTTTTATCAATGAAATAAATTTTGTTTGTTAACAACGAATAAAAATATATATTTTCTAAAAAACCAACACTCAACTTTTGATTTTTAATCATAATTGCCTACTTTTATAGGCAGAAACATTTTACTCTGTTTATGTCGAGTATACTCGTCTTCGCTGGAAAATAATTAAGCAGGCAGAAAAAGTTTTTCGAAACAAAATTAAACAGTTAAAGGGTTAATAAACAAATGTTGAATAATAACAGTTCAATATTTGACGTTTCATCAAATAATAGCCGACTTACTTCCTAACCTCAAATTTGGACACTCGATAGTCTACTGAAAAGTTCTAACAGCTCTTAGTGTACAATTATTTTAAGCGCATAGAGAACTGTTTTAACGACTCATTTTTTATCATTATATTTTATCATTGTTTTCTTTCAACGTACACTAAAACACATGTTTTATCATTATTATTTCCCAAATAGTGAAAGAATGATGCTTGGCGATCAGGTTTATTTACGGCACTGTACACTTCACGAATATCAACGAAAAAAGAATATTGCAGAAGTATGTAGATTTTTTAAGTTTTTCAAGCAAATGCATTATTTGACAAGGACATGCAGATGATGGTTTGAAAATAAAAAAATGGAGATTTTAACATTGAAGACAAACTACTCTCTGGAAGAACTTTTGTGACCGATGATAATATTATTTCTAATATTTTGTAAGAAGATCTATTTTTTCCATATCAAAGATTTATCCAAATTGGGCATCGCATGAATTGACTGCTGGAAATAGGTAGGATCATATTATTATTTATTCGTTTCTATTTTCATGTAATAAAAATAAATTGTATTTCAAACACTTCGTAACTGGAAAAAATGAATTACATATGAAAATGTAGTGAGACAAACAATAGACTGTACAGCTGAACAACTCGCTCCATCAACATTTAAATAAAAGAGTTTAAGCATGAAAAAATATTATCTACATGGTAGTATATAAGAGAACATCTTTATTATGAAGTTATAAAGAGCAATAGAGCAATACTTTTTTGAATATCTCAACAGCACGATTTTTTTTGAAATACCTTAGTTACCAACGTTTGAAGTCTCTATATATAACCAATCAGAGGACTATTTATAGGTGTTTTTTTAAGCGTGGTAAACTTTAAATTGAGTCCCTATCGAAAGTTATATCTAACCTAAAACATTTATATATATATATATATATATATATCTGATATATAATATATATATATATATATATATATATATACATATATATATATATATATATATATATATATATATATACATACATACATACATATATATATATATATATATATATATACTATATATATATATATATATATATATATATATATATATATTGATATATATATCATATATATATATATATATATATATTTATATATATATATATATATATATATATATATTACACACACACACACATGTATATGTGTATGTACTCGTATGTATATATAAAGGTATCATAAAGATGTTTTTTAGGATAGATAGACCTTTTGATAGAGATTCAATTTAAAGTTCTATCACACTTAAAAACAGTCTATATAATCTGGTTTTCTGTTAATATAATCTATAATATTTTAAGAAAAACCTTACACAGCATAAATAAATAAAGTAATATAAATATATCTAATGAAAGGAAAATCGATTCGATATACAACAATGGCAGATTCAAATACATTTGGAATAATTGAATATGTTATTTAAGAATGCAGAGTGTTATTTAATAATAAAAGTTTGAATTATATTGAACATATTTACCTTTCAATATAATGCAATGAATGATGCATAATTAATAAAGCCATTTAACTTAACCGCCTAAGTAATATAATCAAGTGTTATATACAATGTCATTGTTATCCAATTTAGAAAGAATTTTAAATTAAAATACCTTAGATGAAATTTGTTTTAATTTGGAGAGGCTCTTTTGTATTGTCACTTAATATATATATATATATATATATATATATATATATATATATATATATATATATATATATATATATGATTTCAATAAAAATGTCAGAACTTTGACAGCTGGTGTCAGCCATGTTTGAATTTTTTTTAACCTCATTTTGACATTTCAACTCAGTATAGTTTGGCAAATTATCGTGGAACGTTTAACACTTCAACAACGCTTAAAAATTGTAAAAACTTATTATAAAAATCAATGTTCAGTTCGTAAAACTTATCGTACGCTTTGTGAAATTTAACACAATCGTCCAAGTAAACATGCCATTTATCGAATTGTTTAACAATTTGAAAACATTTTTCTTTAAATTGATACAGCAGTGCCTGCAAGACTAAGAAATGCAAGAAGTGAGGCAAATATTGTTTCTGTTAGTGAAAATTTCCAATGAAGCTGAAAATCACGTTACAGTAAATTGTGTGCATTACTGAACCATGATTATTGAATTTTTATTTCAAAAATGATTGAAAATGGTTTGCACGATATGTATATGGTTTCAATATGACGGTGCTACGTGTCATACATCTACGGAAACAATAAACTTATTAAAACAAAAGTCGAATGAATTCATTATTTTACAAAATGGACCCATCTGCTGGTCATCAAGATCATGTGATTTAACTTCATTTGATTATTTTCTGTGAGGTTATGTGAAATCATTAATTTATGCTGATAATCCACAAACAACAGAAGCATTAAAAATAAACATTAAACTCTAATTGATGAAATTGAACTACAGTTATGTGAAAGAGTGACTAAAAATTGGGCTAAACAAATGCATTATGTCAAGTGAAGTCGTGGAGGTCATATGAGTGAAATTATGTACCATCATTAATTGCCACACAATATGCTTAAAAATAAAAAAAATTAATAACTTATTAATTAAATACTTTTTGTTTTATTTCCATTTAAACTACCAAAGCGCTTATTGGAAAACCCTATATATGTATATATTTATATATATATATATATATATATGTATATATATATATATATATATGTATATGTACATAATACGTATGTGTATACATAAAGTGAGAGAGAGACAGGAAGAGAAAGATTTGATACTGAGACGCGTATGATTACGTTGATGCTACATTTAAAAACTCGTTTCTTTGGATATGTGTTGTTGACTTCTCGTCATAAATGAAATTTTAATATATTCATCACTTAATATTTTCACGTATGAATCACGAATTTGTGCAATTTCACGCCGGAGATATGAAAAAGCGTGAAATGTGCGTGATCGATATATGTATATGTAGCACTTGTAAGGAGGTTTTTTTTTTGAAGTAATAAAATTGATATATGTACGAAACTTCAAGATATTATGTCTCGCTGCAACCGCTGTAGACAGCGAATTAATATGCAAAAGAAGATATAAAAAGATATATATATATATATAAAGTGTATGTAAGGTCAATGAAGAACGTTTATTTATTTCTAAGAACCAGTAATCTACATAATATAAATTAAATAAGAAATGACAATTTCTTTTTTTTTTAAAAAAAATTACGTAATCAATTTTTAATATTTTATTGTTGTAATGAAATCTTTTTATTTTTACAAAACTAGATCAAATGTTTTTCGTACAATAATTTTTAGTGTTGTGTGTTTATTGCTCAAATAATATACTATTTTTGATAGTTATTTTATTACAGTGTATAAAATATTAGGTAGTTTAAAAGATCTGTTGCTTTTGAGATTAAAATAAAAACACTTGTATTTTTTATACCCCTTGCAGTCCACCATACTGTCGCCATAATCTTTTGGTCATGTAGAGGTGGCTTCAGTGTGTGTTCTGGATGTTCACCATCGCTTTCTGTTGTCGTCGCTGATCTATTTTTCATCGCAGGTTATAATTCTTCTCAAAAAGAGTGTCCTATTGTTTCTTAAATACAGCGAACTGCAAATTTCAAATTTTCGCTCCATTTACTGGTCATTCCAATCATGCGGAACCCATTTGTCGAGATTTTTAACCTTTTCTATGTTTTTGAGATGATTACCGATGGTTTTGCAACACACCCCAAGTTATTCTGCAAGAGAAGACATTGTTCGAGAGGGATCAGCTTCCACTAGCGCTCCAAGAACGTCATCATCAATAAGGACAGATGGTTTTCTGCGAGGCTAATTCCTTAAGTCCTTTTCTACACAACGGAATTTTTCTAACCATCTCTATACGGTTCGTTCGTTAACAGTATTATTGCCAAACACAATGTTGATATTGCAAGCGGCATGTGCCACGTTATTATCCAGTTTGAACTCGTACAAAAAAATAACCCTTAATTCCTTAATCGACACCATTATATAAATTTTTGCAAAAATTACAGTTATCCAAATTTTTTTTTAAAAAATAACCGCAACTTACTGAGAACTGTATGAAATTTAAATGGGTACAAAAAAACTTTTAAACATATAACTAATCACTTGAGCGATCAACTTGTGATTAGTAAGAAATCCGACATTTCATATTACATGACCTAATAATTCATCGATATTTATATATGATATTCAATCTGAAATGGCTTCATATTATCCACTGAAGCAAAATTTTTAAACTGTCTCTGAACCATTTATATTATATGTACTACTTTTCTAAATATGGTACAATTTTTGCTTATAGCCTAATTATAATCTTAGAAGAAAGTTTAAATTTATATATATATATATATATATATATATGATATATATATATATATATATATATATATATATATATATGATAACTTTTAAGTAGTTTGACTTGCATTTAATGTAAATTAAAATCGAATATTTCATCTTCGTCAACATAAAGACAACGTGCCACAGCTTTTTTAGGGGCAATGGAACAAATACGAGGGTCATTTGATAAGTATGGTAAATTTTCGCCAGATAGCACCATAAGTCACGATGTGTTACACGGTTAAATAGAACCACTCTTCGAACTGAGTCACACATAGTTTCAGTCTGAACCGTCATACTGTTATTGATTGGCAAACTTTAAAAGTGAGCGTGTCAGTGATAGTTGAGATCATGGAGAAAAGTGAGTTTTGTGCAAACATTTCTATTTGAAAAAGTGGACAGATGCACAGATCAAAACTGAGTTGGATGAAGTACATGGGGACTCCGCACTATCACTTAAGACCATTTACTTTTGGATAAATGAGTTTAAACGTGGCCGAAAATCGACGGAAGATGAACCGCGCTCTGGACGCCCAGTCGAGGTAACCGCACCGAAAAATTATAAAAAAAATTCATTGTACAGTGTTAGAAGATCATCGGATCAAAATTCGTGAGATAGCTGAGATCGTAGGTTTCTCATCAGAATGAGTTTTTCATATATTGCATGCCGAATTACACATGAGAAAGCTCTGCGCAAGATAGATGCCGCGATTGTTGACTATCGACCACAAACGGATGCGAGCCGACATTTCTGAGCAGTGTTTGTCTCATGTTACTCGCAATCCAGAAATTTTTTTGGCGTCAATTCATTACTATGGATGAAATTTGAATCCACTACTACACTCTCGAATCAAAGCAGCAGTTAAAGCTGTGGACAGGACCTGGTGAAAGTGCTCCGAAGAAAACGAAGGCCGTTGCATCGACCGGAAAGGTAATGGTCTCAATATTTTGGTATTTCCAAGGCGTTATTTTCATTGAATGCATGGAAAAAGGTCGAAAAATAATGGGACAATACTACGCTACCCTCCTAGATCGGTTGGACTGAGAACTGCAGGAGAAACGCCCAAGATTGGCGCGCAAAAAGGTTATCTTTCATCACGACAATGCACCTGCTCACACGCCAACTGTCGCAGGGGCGAAACTGCATAAGCTGAACTACGAATTGCTGTCGCATCCATCCTATTCTCCGAATTTGTCTCCTTCTGGCTTTTTTTATTTCTAAATCTAAAAACCTGACTCGAGGGACAAAAATGTGTGTCATATGAGGAGGTCATTGCCGCCGTGGACGAGTATTTTGCAGGTTTGAATTCAAACTAATTTTCCGAAGCGAAAAAAAAAATTGGAGCACCGTTGGACTAAGTGTATAGAGCTCGAAAGAAATTATGTTGAAAAAAAAGGTTTTCGAAAAAAAGTGTTTTTCTTACTTTTTTACTATACTTATCAAACGACTCTCGTATAAGGTCATTTAAATGTGACACCTAGATTTGTGTTTTATTAGGAAGAAACAAAGGAAACTGTACACATATTTCTCTATAAACTACCCTATATAAATTTTTATTTTTAATAACATACAAATCTAGGCGTCACATTTAGATGACTATATATATATATATATATATATATATATATATATATATATATATATATATAATAAAATAGTAATTCTAAATTATATTCAAACAATATCATTATATGAAGAAACAAGTGTAATAAAATAAGTATTTATATTTTTCATCCATAAACGCAGTAAGAGCATTGTATAAAAAAATAAATGTAGATTGATAATATTTGATAAAGTAGAGCTTTGGTTATTGTAATGTGATATATCACTCTTGAAAAATATTAGAATTCTATTTAAAATCAATAGATATTAATCCTGAATATTTTTTGATAAAAACTCAGAAATCTTATTTGAAATAATCACATTCGTTTGAAAATAATGTTATAGTGTATTGTAGATAATATGAGCTCTCTTGTATGTGTCTGTCTGTCTGTATGTATGTAAAAACTGCTTTTTACAAATATCCTCCAACGCTCTACTTAATATTCACATGTTGTTAACAGTGTAATTTTTTACAACTCTCTAAACAATGATTGATTATTTTATATTTTAGAATAGAACTGTTGGTGTTCATTTAATTACTTTTAGTAACGACGATATTTATTTATGTCTAAGTGATAGTTTTTTAGGTCTTGTATTAAACGTTTATCAATAATTAAAGGTGTAACTAGTGACCATTCTAGTTAGCATACCATGTCACAATGGTTGTTTGAAGTGTAATATATTAATTGGCAATAACATTTATACATACATACATACATGCATACATACATACATATATATATATATATATATATATATATATATATATATATATATATATATATATATATAAATGTAAGTAGAAAGTTATAAACACAAATTTTCTATTCACAAGACATTATTTTATTTTCCAGCAGTTTTTATTTTATAATTTTGACACTCAAACCTCTGAACAAACTATTTGAAATTATATATATATATATATATATATATATATATATATATATATATATATATATATATATATGCAATTAAATATTGCTTGTTTTTTAGTATAGTAAATACATGAACACAAATCACTCTCTTGAACACCACAAGATTTTATAAAATTATTCAATAATCCATTTATAATAGTTTATATGTTCAGTAATCATTTAGTTTTATGCGTATTTCGATGACCATTTCAATATTTTCAGAGCGCAATATTGTAAAATCTGAACAGATTTAGATCTAATTCAATTAAAATCACATTACAATTTATTTAAAAATTATTGTAAATTCACTTTCATACAAATTAATTATCATCCAAACACCACAAGACATTGAGAAAGTGTTTAATATTTATTGTTCACTTTATTTATTTATGAGCTGATGTACATTTCGATGGCAATGTCTGTCATTATCAGATCACTGCGTTATAAAATCTAAGTTTGTTAATTAATGATCGGCTAATGATTAAAGTGCTTTTTTAATTTTCTTAATTTACTTTATTTTAATTTATTCATTTTGTTATTTTATGTTTTGTAACGATTTTCATATTATGTAAATTTTATAATACTTTATTTTGATAATTATGGATAATAAAATTCAAATTAGTGATAAAAATTAACAAAAAGTGGTTATTGAACAATTTTATTAAATTTACTATTATTGGTGATAAGTAGTTTATTTGTATAAAAATGAATTAAGTGCAATATAAAAGTAACAGAAAATGTTTATAGCTTTTCTCAACACATCATTAGTATTAGGTAACCAAGAAAATTCTATTTTTTGTTGTATTTTTTTATAATGATAAGAATTATTATACACATAGTCTGGAAACTAACGGAACTTTTGAAATTAAATACATGAGAAGTTATTTATTCAACAATATTTATTTTGTCCTCTTCAAAGTATTCCCTATTGGAAATAATATACATATGTTAACGCTTCTTCCAGTCCTCGAACGCCGCCTTTGTAGTATAGCCTTCAGTTCACACAGCGAATTTTTTTATGGCTTTAATTGATTCAAAACGATGCCCTCTGAGAGGAAACTTGAGTTTTGGGAATAGAAAAAAGTCACACGGAGCCATATCAGGCAAATACGGAGCTTGCGGAACGATGTTGGTTGAGTTTTTGGCCAAAAACTCGCGAACAAATTCAGTGTTTTTGGCACCATGCGAGAAGCGACACGTTTCATGCCCATTATTTCAGCCAAAATTGCATGGCATTGTGTTTTTGAGATTCCCACCTCAGCTTCTAACTTTCTGACAAATATACGACGATTTTTAAGCACCAATACCTTGATTTGGGTGACGTGGTCATCGTCAGTTGATGTCGATGAGCGTCCAGATCGTGGTTCATTATCGACGGCTTCACGGCACCTTTGAACGCCGTATACCACTCATGTTTGCGTGAAGTTTATTTGATTCACAGCACAAAAATTAATGCAAATTCTTCGATCAACAGATTTCGACATCGTAAAAATATCTGTGAACAGCAATCACTGCCGAACAGAAACGACTGTAAATTATTTACTAATGAGTGTAGCGTCATGAAATTTGTCACAGATGTTATTGACAGATGTACCAACTTAATAAAATTACAACATAACATTCCACAAGTGTGCTAGGTTTAATTGAGAAAGTTCCATGAGTTTTTGGACAGAAGGTACCTCGTTGGTCTCATAACGCCAAGCACATTAACTGAGTAACAAAGTAATACCTTATTTTATTTAATTGCATCTCGATGTCTTTTCTTTAATTTAAAGTATTAATTTCAGCATTTCAAAATGTCTATGCAAAATAGTGCAATACGTGAATATTTATTTTACGAACATAAATTTGGTTCTAATGAAGATTTTAACTAAATTGCAAGAAAAATTTGTACCGTATTTGGAGGAGTACTTACATTAAGAATACTGTCGAGGATAAAATTATTCTTACGCTTGTTCTATGAAAATTTAAGAGTTTATTACAAGGCTAAAAAATATTTTATAAATTAACTATTTATTTAAATAGCTTAATTATTGTAAATATTTTGACGAATTCACATTTTAGTCAGAAATTCTTGTTTACCACCGGTGATTTTTGCATACTCGTACATAGAAAATTATAGTATACTTATTGAGAGGAAATTATTATATTTTTCATACCATTATTTCAATTTTATCATATAATCTTAATTTCATTTATAAAATATCTATTTCATAAAATTATTTATTTATTCAGTTCTTGAATTCTTAAATTAATATTTCAATTACCTTTATAAAATTCAAAATATTTCTCTGAGTACCGTGAAATATACTAAGAAGAATGTATAATTTTTTTTCTTGATGGTGGTTCATACTCTGTAAGCTCTTCAAGGATTTTCAATTTTGCCTTGTTCGATATTTTTTATAATTTTATGTTTTTCCTATCTAGAGACAGTTTATCAGGTGGATCATATTTCGTAGCTCTTGCAGTATACGTCGAGGGCATATCTGTTTCAAATGTGTAATTAGTATTGTCAGTTATAAACATTTGACTTACTTGAATTTGGTTCATTCATTTCGTTGAATCAAGCAATAAGTGTGGACAACTAATAGGATTTTTTTTATATTTTATAGTGTTTGTTAAATTATTTTTATGAATTTGATACGCATTGAAGGTTTAATAGATACAAAACAGTATTCAAGATCATTTATAAATATAAAATATAAAGTTTAAAGATGAAAATTGACTGATTCGAATTATCATGTTGTAAAAGCAGCGAAGAATTATTGAAAATTAAGTAGGAATACGGAAGGAACCTGTAAATAACTCCTATAGACAATTGAAAAACGCAACTCTTGTAGCAATTGAAATGGAGGAACAAATACCTACGATCTCAGATATATTTATTTAATACTTTTGAATTTACATTGCAAAGTCACTTTTACTTGTCGTTGGCTGTTTACTTCTTGATTAGCGAAATCATGCATATATTACAGCGGTCCTCAAAGTGTTAATATAAAATACAAAAAATCTAGCCAAAATTTTGTCTCTTTAGCATATACAATTTTTTTTAAAAATATGCAAAAATAAGAAGTACAATTATTCGTACAATTTTTTTAAGAATATTTTTTTTATCTTGGTAGAATATATTCGGCATTAATGTATAATATGCATTCATATTGCTTTAATTACGGATTTGAAATGTTTTGGAATACTACTATTAATTAGTGTTTTGAGATAATTTAATGGCATATTTATCCAAGATTTGTTTAGATTTTAAAGTTCAAACTTGTTAACTGTCGAATCCAAATAACCCCACAAATGCTCAATAGGGTTCAAATTTGTTCTCTTCGCTAGCCATTCCAGTACTTTACCATATTCATTTTGTAATTAGTACTTCATTTTGTAATTTTAGATGTATAGGATTTTCTTTAAAGCGTGAAAGAACTTTAAATTGAATCCCTATCGAAAGTTCTGTCTAACCTAAAAATACATTCTATATATATATATATATATATATATATATATATATATATATACTCGTATATATACAAATATACATATAGGTATAATAAAGATGTTTTTAGGTTCGATCAAACTTTAGATAGGGATTCAATTTAAAGTTCTATCACGCTTAAAAAACATCTTTATATTCGGAGTCATTATTATATTGGAAGATGTAATCATTCTCCAATTCCAAATTTTCCAGCGATACTTTCAAATTACTTGATAATATTTTGATGTGTGATGAATACATCATTTTTTTATTGATTTTATTAGATTTCCCTCACCATTGTAAGAGAAATAACACCACGTAATAATGTTTTCACTTTTATATTTCACGATAGAATAAACATTATAAGACCTTAAAGATTCATCTGAATTCCTTCAAGTTCTTTGCCACTTTTTTACATTTTTGAGCTCGAACTCACTTCAAAGAATCTTCCTCCAAAGATATTTTTGGCGAATTTCATATGAACCTTCTTGTTATATTTAGAATGCATGCTTATCATCTCGGTTAGTAGTTTTTCGTGATTTATCTATTCTATGCAAATTAATTAATTCTGCACATATTAATTCCAGTTATGAAAATTAATAGTTTGATTTTTATATAGCTGAATATTAGATGCAATTCTTAATTTTGGCATATTATATATTTTTGCAATATTATCTAATAATAATCCAGTGTTTTGATCATTTAGAATCATTTTTCTTATATCGTTTGAAATTTCTCGTATTTTTGGCATAATGTCTATTTTAACAATAATAATTATAACATTTTTAAGATGATATTCATTGATAAATTATCCTTACAATACCTATGGAATGGATCGTTGCAAAAGTTCGTGTCCGATTCCGATAGATACCGTCAAAATAGCTCCAGGATGGCGTTGTTGGTTGTTATATTACATATATATATATATATATATATATATATATATATATATATATATATATATATATATATATATATATATACACACACTCACACACACGTCCCTCAATTTACACGGGACTTTTTTTACGCCAGTTTTTTTTACGCGACAAATTATACCTCTGTTTACGCGGAACTTTTTTTACGCGGTAGTGATTTACGCGGCACTTCTTATACGCGGTTAGATAGATTTCGTTTTATATAATTTTTCATGGAATTTATTATATATCAGAGTGACGCAAATTCTTACTTGAACGTATAAAAGCACGATATAAATATATAAAAGGTTGCTTGTTTTGAATTACAGTAGCGATAGTGACACCGAATAAAATCTATCTACTTTTGTTTTCTAAAACGTCATTATTTTTTTTGTTAAACTATGTGAAATAAATATGTGTTTCTATAACTTTACTAGCTTTTACTTCCAATATTTTTTCTATTGTACTGACAGATTCAATTTACGTGATTTTCATTCGCGTAAAACAAATCCACGTGGACCGGATACTCCGCGTAAATTGAGGGGCGGGTGTATATATATTGTTGCATTTTTTTTTTGGAGAGGTGACAATCATAGCTGTCATTTGAACGACAAATATATTTGTTTTGATTCGTTTTATGTGGGTGAGAAATGTTTGAAAATAGACATCGATAACGTATATTTGTTTAATGTCATGTTATACGACTTTCGGAAAGGAGTGACTGTTGGTGCTGCTATGAAAAGCATTCAGGTGATTTATTTGGTCCGTGCTTCAGTTCTTTGGATTGTGAAAAAATGGTTTGCTAAATTTCGACTGGGTGATTTTAATCTCAACGACCAACCACGCTCTGGACGCCCTACTAATGACTTTGTGATGATGATATTGTGCGTACTTTAATTGAGAATAATTCACGAATTTCAACTGGAGAGATCACCAAAGAACTGAACGTTGATAAGTCGACCTTATTTTGTCATTTAAAGAAGCTTGGTTTTACTTTGAAGCTCGATACATGGGTACCACATGCATTAACTGAAAGGAATAAATTAAATCGCGTCTCCGCAGCCGTTTACGTATTTGCTTGGATATTTTATAAGAGAACCTTTTTTTGGATAGTATGGCAATTAATGACGAAAAATGGATTCTCTACAAAGTCCAGCACAAGTGCATTTGGAAAGGAGTAAATAAGAGCGGAGAAACAGTGACCAAAGCTGATTTGCATCCGATGAAGGTGATGCTATCTGTTTAGTGGGATTACAAATACATTAACACATTACGGTCCGCAGTATTTCACGCTAGACTTCATCTAGCGTCCAGCGAATTTCGCAAAAAATGCACAAAAATAACTTCTTAAAATCGATGTAATTCTTAAACCAATGAACACTTTGAAATGAAATTTCATATCTGCCTATATAAGGGTTCGATGCATAGATATATTTAAATATAATAGTGATTTTCAATCTGTAATGAGTGTATCAGCGTGATAAAGTACAAAAAAGAGATGCTTTATAATAAACATAGTTTATTATAAAAAAAACACTTTTTAGCGTAAAAAAACGTCCAGAAGAAATAAAAACATGATAAATTACGTAAAGCATATATTTTGTATACAGAAGTTGTTAGAAAAAAAATAAGAGAACCAATTTCGATTTTATTCCAAAAAAACAGAACTTTGCTATGGATAGAGATTACTTTATTTAAAATATCTGAAATATTTTTCATAATTTTTATAATTTACCAATGTTTTGAATATATATACCACCATCTTTTGATGGAATTAGAAAAAAATATAACTTGAATATATATATTTTTTGGTATCAAAATTAATACAACGAAACACGCGTTAACGCGAGAACGGACTTATAGTAGTTCAACACGAAACACACGTTTAGGCGTGGCCGGACGGTAATTTGTTAATTATATTGAACTGTTCCCACTTGGTCAGACTATTAATGCGGAGAAATATTGTTTACAATTGACTGAACTGGATGCAGCAATCAAAGAAAAATGTCCGATTTTGGCTAATCGAAAAGGTATAATCTTCTACCACGACAATGTGAAGCCACATTCGCAAAACTGATTGCAAAAACTGAAGCAGTTAAAATGGGAACTTATGCAGCATCCACCGTATTCTCCAGACATGGCCCCTTCAGATGATCACTTGTTTCGATCATTTAAAAACAGTTTAAACAGTAAAAAATTGACAATGTGAAAACAGTCAAGTCACCATACTTCATTCCTCGCCTCGAAACCAATCAGTTTCTATAAAAATGAAATCTACAAATTAGAAGAACGTTGGGAAAAATTATAGAATGCGATTGGGATTACTTAATTAATTAACAAAATCGTTAATTTAAAAAAATAACCTCTTGCGTTTCATTTTAAAATCGGGCACGGACTTTTGCAATGATCTATAAAACATAAATATTGAATTAAATCGTTTATTTAAATTAAATTTACAATTAAAATGTAAACGTATGAATACTTATAGAAAGCAACATTTATATAATATATGAAAATGTGGCAAAATGAGATTAACAAGGGCTTCTTAGAATAATAAAAATACACTAAAGTTAGTCGTAAATACAGTGTATACAAAAATGTCAGTTTCCATTGTTATTGATTTAGTTGTGAAAAATATAAAAGTTATGAACCGAGAAGAATACGAATACTTTTGTTCCCCACTTCCACTATATGTTTGTGGGTGTATATATATATATATATATATATATATATATATATATATATATATATATATATATAAACTTCATAATGAAATTTCAGTTTCATCTACAAATTTTTATTTACAACTATTTTTATAATAATCCAAAGCGCTGTCTGATGTTTTTTTTGTGTCTTCTCAGTAAGAGTGTTTAATTCTTGTTTCTTTTTCAACAAGTCATAAAATACATATGACTATTCAAATGGTAAAGTGAAAATATCGATAAATATTAAAACAAGGGCGTCGAATCATTGACTAACAAATGCTATGCATGACGAAATGTTGTCAAATAAATTTTAAAATATCGGCGTCAAATATTTTGATTGATTTCTTTTATATGAAATAACTCTCACCGCGAAAAATAAATATATTTTTTCATGCAAATTGGATACAGTGAGAGTTATAAATTAATATATAAAATTAAGTGATATTGATGCTTTGCTTAAATAACGGTCATAAATTATTCCGGTGTATTTGTGTATTGTTGATACTGACAATTTAATTTGATATACATTTAGTTTGACACTGATTTTACTTCCTTGTGTTTAATTTGTCGTTTTGTACTCAATAATTATATAATTAGTCACAGACTGCGTTTATTTTCAATGTGAACTAATTACATTGTATGTTAAATGCAATAGAGTAGAGATGACTAAAATTCATTGTCGTAAATTTGTTTTGACTTTATTTAATTATTTCAATAAAAATTTGTTAGTTTATATTTGTGTATCAATTTTTGTATCATAATTTTTTGTGTAAATTTTTATCATTGTGTTGATGGTGACATAATGGCGTTATTGTGGAAAAAGTTTTCAGGTTGCGTTATTTCGAAAAGAAATGTTGTTAACTGGCCACCAGGATCGTGTGACTTAACGCCCTTAGACTTTTTTGTGGGGGGGGGGCTACGTTAAGTCTCTGTTCTTTTCGAATAAATTATCAACAATTGACGATCTGGAGAACGTCATTCAAGCCATTGCAGAAATCTAACCCGATTTATGTGGAAGAGTCATCCAAATTGTGTCTCTCGGATCGACTTCTGCAAACGAAGCCGTGAAGGCCATTTGAACGATGTTATTTTTAAAACATAATGGCATTGAATGTACTTTAATCCGCAATAAAGATTTCCTTCATATCTTACATATAACTATTTTTATTGAATTTTAAAGATCGAGCGTCCTTATTGAAAAACCCTGTATTTGAAACTTTAAATTATTGGGACGAACACTTCTTGTCATATAATTATTTTACTAATTATATTTAACAAAAAATTTCCAATTTATTTTTTCGAATAAAAACTAAAATCGTTCTTATGTTGAATCTTTTGATATGCGCAACATTTAAACATATACAATATTCAAAGCAGTCAACAGTGCTTCATCCATACTATATCACTTAATTCATTAAATCATAAAGTTCTATATATAATTTTATATAATAAAAATGAATTATTTTTGGAATACCTTATAACTAGAGATAAAGAGTAGATTACATATGAAAATGTAGCGAGGAAAAGAACTTACTACAAAGCTGGACAAGCTACTTCGTCAAAATCTAAACTAAATTTAAGTGTGAAAAAATAATGTTACTTATATGATAAGAAATAAGATAACCAATTTATTGTCAACTTAAAAAACTAAAAAAAAACAATTAATTTGAAAGATATTGTCAACAATTGTATAATTTGAACAATGAACTTAAAAAAGTGTCTAGCTTTTGTTAACAGAAAGCAAGTTATGTTACTGCATGACAACACAAGGTCACATAATTCTTTAGCAATCTGGAAACAATAGCGGAATTTAGCTGCAAGGTTTTAAGTCGCCTACAAGATTCTCTAAATATAACACCGTTTGACTACCATTATTTTTTTTGATTCTATAAAATTTTTTAAATGGGAAAAAATTAATGAAGATGGAAATGTGAAAAAAAGGTACTGATCGTAAAGATGTTTTTTTTAGGTTTGATAGAACATTCGATAGAGATAGCTGTCAAGTTAGTTGTCAATTTGCGCGCTATAAGTGACACTTGGATTCAATATACTTTGGCAAACATTATGAAACATTTTACACTTGAACAACGTTTCTAAATTGTGGAAATTGATTTCAAAAATCAGTGTTCTGTTCGCCAAACTTATAGAGTACTTTGTGAATTTTAATAATTGCGTTAATAAGTAAAATTGCCGCATTTGGAGTGAGACCAAGAGCCCGTTACATCTAGAAAAATGAACCGTGCGGATTGAACGCTGGCATCATCGAACCTTACTTATTTCGAAATTAAGTCGGAGAGTGCGTTACCGTCAATGGTGTACGTTACAGAATGATGATCAATAATTATTTGTTTCCAAATTTGTATGACATCGATCTGGAAAAGATGTGGACTTATCAGAATAATGCCACGTGCTATATATCGACCAAACAATCGAATTATTGAAACAAAAATTCGGCGATAACGTTATCTCCAGAAATAGGCCCGTGAATCAGCCTCCATGATCATGTGATTTGACGTCTCTGGATTATTTTCTTTGGGGATATGTGAAGTGTCTGGTTTATGCTAATAAATCAGCAACGATTGAAGTGTTAAAAGCCAACATAACTCACGTTATTGCTGACATAAAACCACAATTGTTTGAAAAGGGACTTTAAATTGAATTGACAGAATGCGGTATATCAGAGGTAGCCATGATGCACATATGCCAAAAATCATTTTTAAATAATAATACCATAAAATGATTTTTTGAATAATATCAAATAAATGGTCATCTGGTTAATTAGTTTGTGTTTTATTTCAATTTAAAATTCTACCACGATTAAAAAAATACTGTATATCTTTAGTTTTTTAAGGTAATTTAATTTATCGGAGAGAAATTCAAGTTTTTTTATCTATGGCAAAAAGTTAATATAAATATAATATTATTTATTGAATATTAATAAACAATATTAGAAAATATTGTTTTCTTTTACTTAAAGAAACATTATATATTCTAAATAAAATTGTAGTTGATATTCAGTACGTAGTACAAAGTATCACACACACACACGTATATATATATATATATATATATATATATATATATATATATATATATATATATATATATATATATATATATTAAATACTTTGCTCCAGTTTAGTGAGTGAAAATAGACAAGTTCGGTTTCGAAATAATGACATTAAAGTGAAGAAATTAACAAATAGAATTAAATCATGTTAACCTTTTAATTAAGAACCTATTATTAAGTACAAGATTTACTCAGTACTTTCATACAATGAAAAGTATATAATTTATATCATTCAAACGTTCTTATTTTCAAGACATACGGAAACCAAGTACGATTTGTAATAATAAAACTCTTGATTAATTAATCTTGTGATATCATTTGTAGCAATTTGTGAAACTTGTAATATATTTAATACTTTATATATATATATATATATATATATATATATATATATATATATATATATATATGTATGTATGTATACAGTGTAAAATATACGCTTGGTAATCATATTTGCGCGCTTCAATGCATATTTAACTAATGGCGACAAAAATTTATCATATTATCTTTCGTTAGTTCTCACGAAGTCTGCTACATAACGGCAAGACTCATTTCATGTCAGTACATATATACATACATACGTACATATCTACATATACATATGTATAGGATATACACTAAAACGTGATGTATATGGTTGTCCAAACTAATCATTTATATTGCTCCAAGTTGCTAGAATTTGCAGCGCTGATTCACGAATGTAATTAGATGTTCTGGTTGTCTTGGACAGGTTTCTGTTACATGAAATATAAACGAGTTTTTTTTTCATAATCGGCGAACATTCATCGTACGAATGTTCTATTGTAATGAAAAAAATGCGAACAAAATCACCAATAATCATTTTGAATAACTTAATCTTTAATTATTGATATGTTTGTATTGACATGTATTTATTTTTTACAATTGATCATTGGTTTACTAATATCGATTCAGGGTTGTCAAATATCTGCAAAGATAGGATTGTATTCGTAAAAAGTGTTTTAACAAATTTTAAAGTCTATATATTGCATTGGAAATAAAATTTTCGAATAATTTGGATTAAGATTCTTTCTATTTTTTTTTTTTTTATTTTAATCACTAAATAAATTTTATTCAAGATATTTGAATATTTTTTTTAAATGTTAATAACTATTATGTTTTGAATATTATGAATTTTAAATTCATAATATTCAAATATCTTAAAATAAAAAAAATCCAACACTACGAGGGTCGTTTGATAAGTATGTTAAATTTATTTATTGTTTAATTTAATTAGTTAATTAATTTAATTAAATTTTTCAGTTTAGTTTTTCTCATTTTTTACCATACTTATCAAATGACCTTCGTACGTGTTGGAAAAGAATCACAACTTTCATTTTTGTACTAAAACTTGCAAACCCATTTAAAATCTAAAGAGTGGTACTTATACATATCTATCTCCTCTATATTTTATTAAAATATGACAATTAATTTTTGAAATATCTTAGTTGAAATGATAATATCATTTATTATATTGACACGAGAATACAATGTAATAACGTCTAAATATCAAGTTTTATTTTAAATTTGTTAAAATATGAAACATGGAAATTTTAATTGAGGTGTCAAGTTTATAGTGACGATTATTTGTCGCGTATACATTTACATGTACGAGATATAGTACATAAGTTAAAGAAGGCAGAGAACATCTACGAGGGTCGTTTGATAAGTATGGTAAAAAGTAAGAAAAACTAAATTGAAAAATGTAATTAAATTAATTAATTAAATGAAACAATAAATAAATTTACCATACTTATCAAACGACCCTCGTATAATGATTCAAGATCAGGCCGTCTTAAAATTGCAAACACCAACGAACTCATTAAAAAAGTACAAAATTATTGTCATTGATTCGAAAATGATATATAGGAGCTACTGAAGAGAAGTATGTTGAAGGATACAATTTATGAGATTATTAACAAAAAAAATTGAACAAAAGCAAGGTTTGTGCTCGATTTATACTTCTCAAATTAACATAAATACTAAATTAATAGAAGATCGCGTAGAGCTGCAAGTATATCACTAGAATGGTCAAAAGAAATCTCAAATTATTGAATTCCATCATTACTGCGAACGAGGTATGGTGTTTTATGTATGACCCAGAGATCTAACTTTAGAGTGCATCATAGATGTTATCAGGAGTGAGAAAATTACGTTTTCAGTAATCGTGAGTGAAGAAAATTTTCATTTCTTTTTATGACTAAAAAGATATCATTCAATGCGAATTCATTCCGGAAAGTGAAATTGTTACTGGCAAATATTTAGGTATTGTGGAGCGTTTGTGGTAGAGAATAATAAAAAAAATAAACTAGGATATCGAGAGCCGGAAGATGATATTTGTTGCACGACAATTTAATGCGAATTTTTGGCCAAAAAACAAGTATACACCATCCAAGATCCACCATATTTACTAGATTTGTCATTATGTGACTATTTTTTTTTCAATGAAAATTGCGAATTACGCTGTACTATTACATTGAAATCTTACAATCCGTTGTTACGAGGTTATCGAGGCCATCCTAAAAACAGTCTTATGAAAATCCATCATAAAAAAAACATCAATGCGTTGTTTGAGCATGTGCAGCAATATATTGATGTAGACGGAACATATTTTGAATAAATATTCGGATTTTTGATAAAATCTAAAAAAGTGTTTTGTTCAAAAAGTTTATCCTTTTGAATAATTGACAATAATTTAAAAATCAATTAATGACACACAAAAAATAATTGACAAATTATTAAATAATTCATGCTTTTCTACATTATAATGTGGTTGATAGACCTTCACATTATGTAGATATACCTATATCAACATAAAGAAATAAATTTAAAAAATTTATAAAATTGTTTTTTATTTAATTTGAGATTTTATCTTATCAAAATAGAAATATGTATATGTGTTTTTTTAAGTGTGATAAAACTTTGAATTAAATCTCTATAGAAAGTTCTATCTAACCTAAAAAAACATATTTTATCATAC
Source organism: Neoneuromus ignobilis (assembly GCA_029203775.1). NCBI lineage: Eukaryota > Metazoa > Arthropoda > Insecta > Megaloptera > Corydalidae > Neoneuromus > Neoneuromus ignobilis. The sequence goes on from CP092091.1 coordinate 40,953,049, forward strand.
CTTAATATGTACATACACACACACACATATTAATATATATATATATATATATATATATATATATATATATATATATATATATATATATATATATATATATATAACGATTTTTTTAAGTTTGATAAAACTATCGATAGGGATTCAATTTAAAGTTCTATCACGCTTAAAAAAACATCTATATTAATTTAAAGTAAAAATTTAGGATTAAATCACAAATAAAATGATTGATCATATTTACACCCACTGTACTCAATCAAATACTCATTTAACCAAATAAACAAATTATCGTTTTTGGTTCAAAATATTCATTCGTTATAGTTGTATCATTGCAATCAATCAAAATATTTTAAAATGTTTATATTAAATTTTGTTAACTTTAAAGTGTGTTTATTTTAAAAAGTAAGTATTTTAAAGTATAAAATACAGTATTTTAATATTTGAGAGATTTTAGAACTTTTATTATCATATTTTAGGAGTATCTAATAGAGTAATTTCTCTATATACAGGTCATCCAAATGAGTCGTCTAGATTTGTGTTTTATTCAATATATATATATATATATATAATATATATATATATATATATATATATATATATATATATATATATATATATATATATATATATATATATATATATATATATATATATATATATATATGGTAATGTATAGGGAAACATATGTAAAGTTTCTTTTTAATAAAACACAAATCTAGGCGTCACATTTGGATGACCGTTTATTTTTCAACTATTTACTAATTTTCTAATCACACCTTTTACAGATACAGTACAATAATACTTATAACCCATTTTATACTAAAAAAGTACATATCTTATTTATTCTTTTCTTTTCATTTCGAAAAATAAATATTCAAATCATTTCATTTATTTCACTGTTCACTCACTAATTGACATTTATTTCACTGTTCACTCAGTATTTTAAGGTTAGAGACTTTGTTTGGTTATTTCTCAAAAACTACGGTAGATTCAATACTATTAATAGTTAATTTTTCGCATTAAAGTGTTATTTTTTAATTTTGCAATAGAACCTGAAAAATTTTAAGACAACAATAGCTGATAAATGGTTTGAATAAATATTATCGTTCATACTTATGTTACAGTCTAACATTGTATATATATATATATATATATATATAGGTATTTTTTTAAGCGTGATAGAACTTTAACTTGAATCCCTATTAAAAGTTTTATTTAATCTAAAAAACACCTTTATCATATTTTTATATATACATACACACACGTATATATATATATATATAATATATATATATTTATATATATATATATATATATATATACACATTTACGTATATATACATACCGTGTCGAACAAAAGTTAACTAATTGTTGAGGACAAGAACTGTTATTAAATATATTTATATTAAAATTAAATACAAAGAAAAAATTAGTAAAGAAAATAAAACATTTAATATTGTTTTAATAAAACTTTTTTAAGATTTATTTTCTTAAACTTTGTTAAAACAAATATCCAGTGTTTATTCTTTTTCTTAATTTCTTATTTTTGTAGCAAAAGTTAAGCAACTTTTGATTATTTAAGTCTTTTGTGAATATGTATAAATATTTTATTGCATTATTATTAAGATTGCACATCGCTGAGTCTTTAATTCAATTAGTTTTCCGTTAACATCTGAAGATACTTTTCGCCTGGCTTTATAAAGCGCGAATAAAGTTAATCCTTGTTGGAATATATATTTTGTCTCGAATTTTGTAATTATTAATCTCACAAAAGTTCTATCAGATTAAATCTGGAAATTGTGCTAGTCACAAAAGTACACTGATATAGCGCTGTTAGAAGCAAGCTTTTATTATTGTTGTCATATTGTTACACTTTGGGAATTGGCATTTCTTCTTGTAAAAAAGACAGCATTACGTTGAATTTTATATACGGAAAAATTTGTCAAGGCATCCATGCCATTAACTTCATGTAGTCTTTACTAGGAAAGTAACTTTATGCTAATATATTTCTACTTCTATACTTTACGGTTATCCAATAATAACGTGGAATAATGTTCATCTATATCTGACCACTGGTGTGGTGGTTAAAATCACCGCCTGTTATACAAAAGAAGTGTTCTCGAGTTTCTTAGTAAAGACGGCTTGATTAAAGGTGTAAATTTTGAATAAAAATCCTCTTAAACTTGTCTGAATAGGGTGGTAAATATGACTATGTACCAGTTAATGAGAACATTTATTGATGTTTGCAGCCAGCAGTGGGATGATGATACAAGCGGTTTAAATGAGACTGAACTGTTTGGACATACATTTACTTGCTTACTATCATTTCCAATTTTTTATTAACCCTCAGTCTCATTTGAGCCTTTTTATATATAATGTTAGACAAAAAATTATCAACTGAGTGAACGTATGTATGAATTTATTGCTATTTTAAAAAAACTTTTTGTATGAAACATTAAAGTCTACTAACTTTTATTTGGAAATGCGAGCAAAATGTTTCTTTTTATTTATTAATATGGCAGTATGAACATTTTTCTTGAAAATAATATAATAAAAAGAGCGCCAAAATGTAAGCAATTACTATTATTCAATTGAAAAATTGAATGAAATCTCACAATAAATTTACAGATTTAATTTTTTTTTGCACTATTATTTCTGTTATATTGAATTTCCTAAGAATTTTTTGTTCAAATTAAATATTTTTTAAAAGCAACACGTGATAAGTCAAAAACTCCTGAAATTAATTAACTGATACAATAATAAACAATAACTCTCTTCATTAATTCATGACAAATTTTTAAAAGGCCTAATTAGACTGAATAATAATAAATAATAGTAAAGAAATAAATGTGCGTCTAAACCTTTCAAACTCATTTGGGTTACCTTATAGAAAAATTAAGAAACTATTTTTTGTTTAAAATTCTCCTAAATTAAATATTTTTTAAAAGCTTAACACGTGTGAATTGAAGTCAAAACTTTCCATCTTTTTTCTAAACATCTTTTGTTCAATTATTTCACTGATACATCCTGAAATTAATAAATAATAACTCTTCTTCATTAATTCATGACAAATTTTTAAAAGGCCATAGAACAAATTATATTTGTAGTTCAATTCATATTAAATAATGTGTAATGTTATTAAAGCGTATGTTAAGTATGTGAGTACGTGTATTAGAAATTATCAAAATGTTACGGTTTATTAAGATTATATAATTTCAATTTAAAAAGAATATGTTTGTTTTTTTGTATTTTATCTATATTCATAATTCACTAAAAGTAGATAGTAAATTGGCATAAATATAAAAAAATAACGGTAGAACCTTTACTTTCCAATTACAAAAAGAATAATTAAAACCGTCTGTATAAAAAGTGATATGAAGAATGATAATGACTGAAGACCGTAAAATATTAAAACGCAATTATTTCCGTCATCTTTACGTACAGTGTTTCTAATGAAAAAATAGTTGTGTTTGATTTGATTATTTGCATAGTAATTAAATAATACATTAATATGATTTTAAAGACATTTTATAAGCAATATAAGTAATTAATTACGAAATTAACATTGGGTATTATTGTTTGAACCGTTATATCTTTGGCAATTTATTTTTTTTATAACGCTATTTCATAGATCCTATTGTGGAAATGTTGTTGAACATTTCAACCGACTACTTAATTATTATTTAAATTACTTAATATATTAAATAACTCTTTCTGACTGCATTTCGTAAGTTGTTAAAATTTGAATCTTATCGCACTTGAAGAACAGGTCTTTAAGTAGCATAAAATAGAAGTGTGGGTGGTGGGTTGGTCACTTAAACTCGCGTAACCTCATTCTATGTATGAGATCGTACAATTTGATTATTTGATGTTTCTGGAATTATAATAAAACGCTTTTATTAAATGAGATTGTCTGAGAGATAAAATATAATTACGTGTTTTGAAATAATTGATAGAACTTTCAGGATATTTTCGGAAAAAATGTTCTCATGTGCTTCATTTTAAACCTGATATAATAAATTATTTAACAGAGAAAGACAATGTATCTTATATAATCAATTATATATGTATATATATATATATATATATATATATATATAATATTTTGAAATACGTTTTTATTTTTATTTGATTGTTATAATTCTTGGGATAATTGAATCTGATTGTTACATATAAGAGGAAGTTTACAAGTGATTTTGAGTTTATAATTACTGTGGACACGTTTTCATTTATGCAAATTGATGATTGTTATATAAATTCGACAGATGACCTCAATTAAAAATATATCAAAAATCGAAGCAGTTATTATATGTATGTATGTGTGTATGTACGAAAGTCGTTTGATAAGTATGGTAAAAAAGTAAGAAAAACTAAATTGAAAAATTTAGTTATATTATTTAATTAATTAAATTAAACAATAAACAAATTTACCATAATTTTCAAACGACCCTCTTATGTATGTATATATATATATATATATATATATATATATATATATATATATATATGTGTGTGTATGTATGTGTATATGTGTGTATGTATGTGTGTGTGTGTGTATATGTATGCGTGTGTGTGTGTAAAGTCAATCAAAAAAGTCTGCGTATATAAAGTGTATTTTTACTCAATGCCTAATTTCGTTATTGTATAATTAATTATTTTAAGATTTTTTTAAATGTCTAGAAAGATATTAATGGACAACTATTTGTGTGATAGACGAAAGGAATTAAATTCAAGGATGCATATCTTCACATGAGTATTTACACAGTTTTGTAATAAAATCAAACAAAAAAATTATACTTGTATGTAAGACTGAATATTTGTTGTTTATAATTCTTAATGTTTGTAGTCATAGATAATTGCTAAATAAAGGATCTTTTAATAAGGGCGCTCGATTTTCAAAATTGAATAAAAAGAGTTTTATGTAAGGTATGGTGGAAATTTTTATTGTGGATTAAAGTACATTTAATACCATTATATTTTAAAAATAACATCGTTCAAATGACCTCCACGGCTTTTTTTGCAGGAGTCGATCCGAGAGACCTCATTTTAGATGACTTTTCTACATAAATCGGGTTGGATTTCAACAATGGCTGAATGACGTTGTTCTCCAGGTCGTCAATTGTTGATTTATTGAAATAGGCTAGAGATTTAACGTAGCCCCAAAGAAAAAGTCTAAGGGCGTTAAGATCTTGGCGATCAGTTAACATCATCTCTTTTCGAAATAACGCGGCCTGGAGACGTTTCCCTCAATAACTCCATTGCTTCATCCGCTGCTTGGTACGTAGTACCGTCTTGCTGGAATCACATGTTGTCTATGTCCATACCATCCAATTCGGGCCAAAAAAAAATTAATTATCATCTCTCGATACCTTTCGTCATTAAGAGTTACCGCCTCGATTTTTTCATTTCGGAAGATGTATGGCCCAATGACACCTCCCAATCAAAATCCATACCAAACAGTCAGTTTTTCTGGATGCAAAGGAAGCTCCCGGAACTGTTGTGGATTGACATCGTTTCAGATTCGACAATTTTGCTTGTTTACGAAGCCATTCAACCAAAAATGCTTTTCTTTACTGAAGATAATTTTTTCTTCAAAATTGGAATCCGTTTCCAACTGCTCGAGAGTTTAGTCAGGGAACGTCCGACGAATGTTGTGGTCTTGTGGTTTAAGTTCTTGAGTCAATTGAATCTTGTATAGAGGAAGACACAATTCTTTCTGAAAAATTCGTCAAGTTGAGGTCACGAAAAGGCCCATTTCTTGCGAATGACGAAAAATTGAGAGGTTTCAGTTTTACTCATATTTTCAGCAACAGCAGCAATATTCTCGTTCGACCGAGCGTTGTGACGACACACAGGCATTGCTGGATTAGCAGCTGTGCTAGTTTCCTCAAATTTCGCGATAAGTCGTTGAATTGAGCTCCCGACAGGACGCTTATGTCGACTATAAATTCCATGTAGCTCATGGAACGTTTGGCAAAGAGAGTACGAACTGTTATAATAAATTTTCACAATTTCGACTCGTCGAAGCGTCTAGTTTTCTATAATTAAATAGTAGTTATGAAAGAACACTAACGTCACAGAATGACAGCGCTGTCATTTCAAACATAACGACGATCGGCTGTCAAATTTCAGGTGTCACTATTGAAAGACCCTATATTAGAAATGTTATTGTAGCTAGTTATATTGTACTAACTGGTTCTGTAAAAAACATTAAAAAAATTGTCATTGAATTGAAACTGTAATGTCAGTCATGGCTGCAATGAGTAATAAAATAATAAAATAAAGAGAATGAGTAGTAATAAAATAAAGAGAATGATTTTTGGAGGATGGTTATACTTACTGTTGGAAGAAAATTTAACTTTTTAGTTTGGACAAGAATGTAAATATATGGAGAAAAAAATACCGAATTACAGGAAAAAGTACAGTCAAGGATATATGAAACTTCTATCAACGGTCAGGTGAGGTCTAATAGATCCAAATGTCTATTATTATACAATAACTTATGTCGTTAATGCTTTAGTTCAGTAATGTATTGTAGTTTGATTTTTTTATATCGCTGAATAATGAATCCAATTGTTGATTCTACTTGCAAGTGCTTTCATTATTCACAATAATTTTTCTCATATCGTTAGGGATTTCTCGCGTTTTTGATATGCTGTCTACTTTAACTTTGCAAAATATGAGGTATATTGATTAATTATCTATGCAATTTTCACGGCATGTAAGTGTTTTTTAAGCGCGATAGAAATTTAAATTGATTTCAATGTAAATTTCTATCATTCCTAAAAAAACGAAACACCCTATACAAAACAAAAACGTTTAGTTGAGTCGCTTATTTAAATGAAATTTTCAATTAAAACGTAAGCGTATGAATGATTTTTCTTTGCAAAAAACAACACTTAATGAAAATGTGAAAAAATATGATTAACAGAGGTTTCCTCGAATAATAAAAATATTTAAAAGTTAGTTGTAAATTTTATTCAGTTTCCATTGTTACTGATTTAGTTATGAAACATATAGAAGTTTAGAACTGAAAAGAGTATGAATACTTTTGTCTCAGACTGTATATGTACAATAAATAATCAAATAGTTTAATATGGATTTTCAGTAATTTTCTTATTTTCTTAAGAAAGTAATTTGTTCAAATACTTAATAAACTTTAATCTTGACAGCTTTCTAAAACAGTGTAAATGTAAATAAAGCCGAGACATGTTTATGTATTTATGATTACATTTCTTCCGAAACCAAGTCAATTTTATGACAGTGAAACGAGATGAAATGTCATTTCATGCCGAGCAACTTAATATAACCGTAAATTATTTTTAATAATATATAATTTTGTAGAAATCATAAAATACTGCATTCACGTAAACTTATTTATTATGAATATTGAAGACGATGGAAAAAATCTCAATAAGCAATTTAATAGATAATAAGAAGATTTAAATATTTACAAATCTCATTGATATTAAGTACACGTAAAAAACGAAATTAATGTGTCGAAAGTCCATGTTATTTGACAGTTTCAATAAACAATAAATTTATGTTTATCTACGGCAATCAGTGGATTTTTTGCATACGTAAACGCGAATCGATTACTATTTCAAATGGGTTTGGCTGCTCTGACATTGGAACTCAATTAAACATTTATTATTTTCATATTTTAAATATTCATTAATCTAAGTGAAATGATTGACGGTTTTAATGAATTCCTACACAAGCGTCATATATTAAAGTGATAGTTATACGCTATGATTACGAATAATTAGTGAAAGTGTAATTTATCTTCAATATTTTTATTATTCGAACAGACGACTGCTGTCGAGCTGTGGAGAATACTTGTGATCAGATCATTTATCAAAATAAAACATCCCAATTCTCAGGTTAAACGTCGAGATAGATGTGTGCGTCGGTAGTTGTCGAATAGAAGTGTATCAGCTTGTGTAAAAAAATGTAAATAAGTTCATTGATGAAAAAAAAAACACACGTATACATAGTCGTCCGTACACATCGACCCTCACTCATTAATAACCTAGCACCCAACAGCTACGTTAACAACCATAACGGTCGCTCATGCACTAACAGTACAAGCAAAATCTGTGCCAGAATATACACACTAATTAAGCAGATATCTAACGTTCAAGTTGCAGCGTTCAAGTAGCCGTTTTGCACCACCTACCTATTTATCAACTGTTATTATATCTGCAACACGCTTCACCCTGTAACAAAACAACTATTTGCTGCATCATTTTTGTTTAACTGGCTACCATTTATACTAATGATACGATTATGTTCGTTATGGAGAACAATGACCTTTTATTAATAGAAATAATTATGTTTGCGAGATGGATTAATATGGTAGACTATATATTGAGTTGTTCGGAAAGTCATTTCGTTTTTTTGCACGAGTAAAGTTAGTTGTATTTTTAAACACCCAACTTCATTCTAAACCGTATTGTCATTATATATGTTGACAGCTTACATTTCAAGGTTTAATTTTTTTTAAAAAAAAAATCCGATTCTGTGCAGTTGATTTGTTTGGGTGTTGTATCAAAAATGGAAAATAAAAGGGAACGTTTTCGGCAATTTTGCTTTTTTATTACCGAAAAGGTAGGAACGCTGTTCAAGAGAGAAAAAAGTTATGTGAAGTGTATAGAGAAGATGTGTTAACAGAACATCAGTGCCTAAACTGGTTTGCAAAATTTCGTTCTGACAATTTCGGTATTAAAGATGCAACACGTTCTGGAAGGCCATTTGCAGCTGATGTACACAAAATTAAGGTATTGGTTGAAGCAAACCGCCGAATAAAAACACGAAAAATTGCTACAAGATTGAATTTATCGAATTAGACCGTTCATGGTCATATGAAACGACTTGATTTCGTTTCAAAGCTCGATATTTGAGTTCCACATGTTTTCATAGAAAGAAATTTACTCCATTGATATATATAATTCGCTGCTCAAACGTGAAAAAAGTGATCCATTTCTGAAGCGAATCATAACTGGCGATGAAAAATGGATTGTTTACACAAAGTTAAACACAATGGGTCTTTCCACACTAGTCAACATGCATACAATATTCACGGCCCATTACCACTTGTCTCACACGCTCTTACCCGAAAACAATTTTTTTTAGGTGGGGGAGTTTTGGCGATAAGAGCGTGTGAGGTGGGCAGTAATGGGCGTGAATACTGTATGCATGCTGACTAGTGTGGAAAGGCCCAAACGATCATGGAACAGAAGAGATGAGCCGGCTCGAAGCACTTCGAAAGTCGTTATTCATCAAAAAAAGTAATGCTTTCTGTTTGGTGAGATTTCAAGGGAATTATTTTTTTTGAGCATCTACCAGTCAGTTCCACAATTAATTCGGAAGTGTACTGCCACAAATTGGACAAATTGAGTGATTCCATCAAATAGAAAAGACTAGAATTAATTAACAGAAAAGGCGTAGTGTTTCACCATGATAACGCTAGACCTCATACAGATTTAATGACTTGCCAGAAACTGTTATAGTTTGGATGGAATGTGCTACCGTACTCACAATATTTATCAGATCTGGAATCCTCCGATTATTACTCGTTCTGGTCTTTAAAGAACTTTTTAGACTGCAAAACATTTAGTTTAAATGAGGATATCAAAAATCACTTGGTTCAGTTTTTTGCAAGCAAAGATTATAAGTCGTACGAACGTGGAATTATGCTGCTACTAGATAAATGGCAAAATGTATTGAATCAAAATGGTCAATATATAATTAAATAAAATATTTATATACTATAAATGAATTGTCGTTCATTTTCCTGAAAAAAATGAAATTACTTTCTGAACGACCCATTAAACATATAATATATAGCCTTGTTTATATATATGGAGCACCCTTAATTTTTATCTTAAATATTAAATTGAACACAAATTATTTTAGAAGAATTATTATTTAATTGCTTTTCTATTTCTTATTCAGTTTTTAATACTTTGTAAAGTCTCTTTTGGCTTCTAAGACTACAGCCACCCTTTTCGTCATTTCTAAATTAAGTTTCTGCTAACATCGGGATCTATTTTTTCCTATTCCTCTTTTATTTTTCGTTGTAGTTCTTTTTTCGTTTTCACATTATATTCTACAACATTTTCTTTAATATTGACCTTAAATACTGAATCAGATTAAAATGCAAAGATTAGAGTGGCCATTCCAAAATGCTAATGCGCTGACTTTGCAATCATGTGATCAAATCTTTTGAAGTGTAGCAAGGAGTATTATCGGTGGTCTTATCTCTATCATTGAATAATTTATCGGCAGACAGTCGTAACATTGTCGATAACAAGGAGATATAGGCAGAAGAATTCAACCGCCCTTTACATACAAACATTTCTCCGATTCCTGCCACAGACATATAGTCCCCAATCATTACAGATCTTCCTCTAAATTATACAGTTGAGACCACATAGTCTAGATGGAAAGTTTCTTCAAGTCGGAATTTTACGTACACAGATCCAGAGATATTGCAAATTCAAAAAATCAACATAAATTTGGTTGCTTATAAATAAATTTAGTTCAATATCAATATCTTTAAGTTCCGGCTACCAAAAAAATTTGTTATCATGTTTTGGTAATGCAAATTAACTGTAATACGAACACCTTGCTCGTTTCCAAAAAAATGTGGAACAATGATGCCCATAAACCACACCAAACAGTCATTTTTCGAGGATGTAATTATTGTTCAACAATGGCTTTTGGATTTTCTTTTCTCTATATGTGATAATTTTGTTTATTTACATAACCATTTAATTGAAAATGCGATTCATTACTGAAGATGATTTTGTTAAAAAATTCAGAATTTTCTGTTTTTTTCTTGGTACGTAAATAAAAGGTGTTTTTTTAAGCATCATAGCACTTGAAATTGAAATAAAACACATACTAATTGATCTAATGACCATTTATTTGATATTATTCGAAAGATCATTTTATGGCATTAATATTTAGAATCAGTTTTGGAAATATGTGTACCACGGCTACCTCTAGCATACCGCATTCTATCAGTCCAATTTCGGGTCACTTTTTCAAGCAATTGAGGCATTATGTCCGCAATAGCGCAGTTTATGTTGGCTTCGGATGCCTCAATCGTTGCTGGTTTATTAGAACAACTCAGAGACTTCACATATCCCCAAAGAAACTTATAAATATGACCATAGTCATTGAAATGTGTACTAGTAAAAAAGTACTTAATAGTGATTATTAAACATTTTTATAAAAAAATGTATTAGAAAGGGATTCATCTGTATAAAATTTTGAAAATGTTACGTAATAGTTGTATTGGCAATAAATTATTAAAAAAAAAAATTCCAAATTTTATTACCGTAATAAACCATTTACAATACTTAACGTTGTACAGTATACATGACTGTGCACACATATTTCAAAAATGTGGAATTACATGAGATTGTAACAACACGAATCATTGGATATTTATAGCGAAACGTGCAAAATAGTTGTGATTTGAAATAACGAGAGTGAAATAAAACCGTTGTGCAAGATCATATATTATAACACCTACAATAGTATAATACAAACACATTTATTCATTACTGTATCATTAAAGAAACAACTGACGAGTTTTTTTTCTTGAAACGTTGTGTTCGTATGCAATTCAACAAGTGATTTATAGTCTTAAACAATATAATGTTGTACGGATTTTGATTTAAGGTATTTGTCTAAGTTGATAATATTGGTACATATTGTGTAATAATGGTGATTTACGGAAGTGAGTTATCTTATTTGTCTCTAGTGATATTATTAAAATAATTACATTAGAAAATGTATTTTACTTGTGTGTGTGTATATATATATATTCATACAGTGAGTCAAAGTGAAACTCATACAGTATTATGTTCAATAAATTTTTAAATAAAAAAATCCCTTTTATATTTGACTTAAATTGTTTATTAAGGATATTTTTATCATACCAAAATAAATAAATCATAAAATAATACTTAAAGACCAAAAAAAAGTAAGAATTCTGAAAAATCGTTCAAAAACACATCAAAATGAAACTCATACAACTAACAAATTATTTATTAAATTAAAATTTACAATCGATTGAATTATTTTAGTTCTTAGTAGAGTAGCCTTTATTAATTTTTATAGCCTTTAAACAGTTTGTAATAGGTTTAACTAATTTTTCAGAAAAAGCTATATCAATTTTTTCCCATTCTTCTAAAAAAGCTTTTTCAAACCTTTTTTATTACTAATAGTGTGTATTTTAATGGTAACTTCTAAGTAATTGCATAGATTTTCAATCACATTTATATCATGTGATTATGGTGGTGTTTCCAGTATTTTGGGGCAATTATATATCAACCAACTATGTGTTTTATAAACTTTGTGCTTGGGGTTGTTGTCTGATAGAAATTAAATTATGGAGTATCCGTTTCACATGGATTCGTTTTACGCGAATGAAAATCGCGTAAATTGAGTCTGTCAGTACAATAGAAAAAATATTGGAAATAAAAGCCAGAAAAAAAATTGTAGAAACACGTATTTATTTCACATAGCTTAACAAAAAAATAATGACGTTTTAGAAAACAAAAGTAGATAAATTTTATTCGGTATCAATATTGCTACTGTAATTCAAAACAATAAACCTTTTATATATTTATATCGTGCTTTTTATTATTATTATTTTTTTATTTTATACGTTCAAGTAAGAATTTGCGTCACTCTGATATATAATAAATTCCATGAAAAATTTTATATAGAATGAAATTTATCTGACCGCGTATAAAAAGTGCCGCGTAAATCAATACCACGTATAAAAAGTGCAGCGTAAATAGAGGTATAATTTGCCGCGTAAAAAAAACTCGCGTAAAAAAAGTCCCGCGTAAATTGAGGGACGGGTGTATATATATATATATAAAGAGAGAGAAAGAAAGACCGTATTTGGTAGTATCGTATTTGGCTATCAGAAAGTATTTGGCTACATCGTATTTGACAAAATCGGTTTTCTTTCGTTATTTGTAAGTTTAATTAATTTATATTATTTTGTATTTATTTATTTATTACAAGCTTATTAATATTATTAAAGAATGGATAAATAAATTAAACCTTTTATCTGCTACAACCTATTTGGTTGTATCAATTGAAATGTCGGATTATTCTTAGAGAAACTAATGAGAAATCCGACATTTCATATTACACTACCTAATAACAAAAACTTCCCTTCAGAGTTTACTTCGAAAGTGTTACGATCAGTTCATTTAATCTATTGAATAAATCAACTTGTTATTTTTTTTACATTAAATCGAATATTTTATACTTACTTCATTATTTTGTGTAAATTTACGAAATTTTACATTATTTGTGAGGTCGAGTTTTCTCATTTTTCTTTGAGAGCTATAATTAATTGCTGTTTGTAGGAAATTAATCTCTATGAATTTATTGATTAAAAATAAGTGCTCAATGAAATTTATAATTAATATTTTATTAAGTTATGAAAAAAATATTTTATGAAAATCGTATAGTTAAAAGATTTTTCATATACGACTGTTATGAGATTTTTTATTTGCTAGCAATGAATCTTTCATGAAATCATGTGTCATGAATGAAATCATAGTCGAACGAGTTTACACTATTTTAAAATTGTAAATATTTTTTTTACATTTGGGGAATTTTTTGTGTAGAAAATTGTGTGTTGTTTTTTAAGTTGTGTGGATATGTTAAGAAGTATTAAATCAAATTAAATTTATTAACATACACCATTTCTTATCAAAAAATCTCTTTTTATATAATCTGCAATTCGTAGTCCAAATAACGATTGAAAATTTTTAATTTAAATCTCTGAATAAAAAAAAACTATGTTAACAAAAATACAGTACATATTTACATATGTTTATATTTTTTTATTAAATAATTACTTCTGTCAAATGTCTATAGCGTCGATTTGACTTTTTTATGTACATCCAAATAAACAAACAGAACAGGACATGTCAGTTCTGACTGATTGAAAAACTGTAATCAGTTCCATAAAAAAACATTATAATAAACAGTACTAAAATATTTCGTGCCACGAATTTTATAAAAAAATAACGCACGTCAATCCGATGTCATTTTTTTAAAATTAAATTGCAGAATATTTTCTAACGCTATATAATCATATATATATATATATATATATATATATATATATATATATATATATATAAATATATGTAAACAACTTTTGACAAATTTGACCAGGAAAAAGTATTATATTTCTAGCGGCTAATTTTTAATTACAAAAATAATTAGTTGATTTGTTTATTACTTTTATTTTTTTAAAAAATGTATATAAAATATTCTTTTTTATCTTTTACTGATATTTTACAATAAGTATTTTCTTCTACTTGATTATTTCATTGGAAATTAAATAATTTTTCGAAAATTCGAAATGTAATTGTTATTCCTGTATTTAAAACGAGAGAAAAAGTGATATAAGTAATTGTCGTTCTATTAGTTTCACTAGTCAGATATGTAAAATAATAGAACTAGTATGTGTAATTAGTGTTATTGTATATTATTAGTGTTTATCAGTGCAGGTAACCTTCGTATAACTTTTTTTATAAAAAAATAAATACACCCTGTTCAACCATATAGTTCTCCATTATTAATTTTCAACGTGAACTCCACTGAACTATCAATTACCAATTAACAGAAATTTACTAAACCAAAATGATAGCCCACATAAAATCGTTTATTTTTCTTTCATTCATTCTGTATAATCGAATGAAATACAAGTAATCCTCATATACGAGGGTCGTTTGATAAGAATGGTAAAAAAGTAAGAAAAAGTAAATTGAAAAATTTAATTAAATTAATTAAATAATTAAATTAAACAATAAATAAAGTGACCATACTTATCAAACGACCTCATATTGTGCTACTTATATAAGATAGATTAAATGAGACTGAAGGATAGGAGAGAATAATAAATAATAATAACTAAATAAATGTATGTCTAAACTTTTCAGTCTTATTTGGGCCACCCAATATAATGTGGCTTTGACATTCGGTATTTACAAATTGCGGCAAATCTTGATTAACGCAATATTTCTATAACATAGTTTTGATAAAACGTTTAGTTTTACTTCGTATAACAGGAAAGAAAAAGATACACTGCGAACTACGAATTTCTCTTTTTATGCTCTTGATGAAATTCAGATAAGTAGAGGTGATACTACTAATCTAATAAGTTGGATATTTCCCTTTTTTATTTTCGTGTATAGTTTTTTATTGATATAGAAAGAAGTTGTTTGAGTTGTACATGTGGAACTCAGTTGTATCATAAACATTACTCACCTCTTCAGTGAAGATGGATTCGATAACATAATTGAAAATATTGTTCGTGGGTTGATAAATAAAGTATAGAATTTAAGTAAGAAAGAGTTGATTCAGTTAACGACTAAATCTGATAAAAATGCCGTGCGAAGAAAAAGGCGATGAAGACTCGGAGGAGGAGTCTCTAATAAATCAATCAAAGGCTTCATAATAAAAAATCTTTTGAGAACGTTTAAACTTGGCTAAAATGTTATAATATTTTTAACGGACAATGACTTGCCAATGGAGAGATTTAATAAATTGAAGAGGTAATTAGAAATTGCTCTAGCATTATAATACAACCAAAAATAGTTGCTGAAAAAGAGCAAATAAAGTCTTATAACTGATTTCTTGAAAGTTAAACCAGCCAAATAATCTGAAAGATCAAAAAATGTAATTCTATCAAATGCCAAAAATTATGTCATTTGATGAAGTTAACTATCTACTGATCAAATAATATAACAAGTCCCTTGTTCCATATATTTTCCATTTATAATACAATGTTTCAGACTTCAAATTTCTTATTTTGTCAATAATGTTGTTCTTGAGTTTCTGAATTGTTTGGGATTTGTTGACATACAATCGCCTTTTTAAGTATTCATACAAAAATAAATCAGAGGTTGTTAAATCTTGTAAATGGGAAGGCCAAACGAAATTCGAATTTCTTGAAATGAGTTGTTTATCGAAAAGTTCATGAAAAACCTTCATTTCCACTTTTATGCGCTTAGTGGTTTCATTCTGTTTGAATCATATGTTAGGATTGTTCTGGACTGCTAGACGTAAAAAAAACTATCAATGATGTTTCTATATAGAGCCCTGGTGATTGTTTTGTGCGACCTTTCTTATTTTTAAAAAAATATGGGTCGATTGCTCTATCAGCCTTAACACCACACCAAACGGAGCAATTTATGGAGTGTAATTAATGTAGATGCAATGGTTTTGGACTCTTAGTGCCCTATAATCTGCAATTTTTTTATTCGTGTAGCCATTTAAATTAAAACGAGCTTCATTGTTCATTATAAGTTTGTTTAAAAAGTTGTAATTTTCTCTAGCTATCTGCTAAGAATCTTGAGGTAACAAAACTTGTAGCATTTGAATTTTGTATAGAGACATTTTAAGATCCATTTTCAAAATTCGTTATAACGATGATCTGGGTGGAATGACGATGAGTAGAAACAGATAGATCATTGTTCACACACTAATCTATAGTCTCCACTATTGTTTCAGTACTCATAGAATGATGAGAACCTCTTTCTGTAATTTCTATGTCTGATTTCTGTTCCTGAAATCAGGAAATTGTGTTTGTCATCATGTTATCACTAGAAGTTGTTTTGACATTAAAATTCTGACTGTATTTTCATTGAGTAGAATATTAAAATTCAATGATTTTACTCGTTGTTCCACATTACAAATAACCGTTGTAAATCTTCAAACTATGTTTTATAACATGCAAAAAAGAAAATAATTAAAAACAAAAAAGCTGTGATTTTTTCAACCATTTAGTCTCATTTCAATAACCCTGTGTATACAAAATAAATAAGAAAACAAACAATTTGTTCGTAATAAATAGTAATATGTAAAGAATTAATAAATGAATATATATATATATATATATATATACGTGTATATACATATATATATATATATATATATATATATATATATATATACGTGTATATACATATATATATATATATATATATATGTATGGTATTTGGAAAAATGAATAATATAATGAATAGTGAAATACCATTGAGCCTAAAAGGGAAAGTATATAATCAATATGTACTACTTGCCTGTACTTATCGTATGGTCACAAACTTTAACATTAAATTCAAAAATGAAACAAAAACTTTGACATCTCATCCAAGCATAGACAGAATTATGTAGATATTTTAAAACGTGATCAAAAAACGTATAAATGGATATGAGAATAGACAAGAGTAATTGATAGAGTAAATAAAATCTATAAAATTGTCATGGGCAGGACTTATAGCAAAAAGAAAAGACGAGAAATAGACACAACTCATTATAGAGTAGTTTTCAAAACACAAAAGAGAGCCAGGAAGAGATTTTATCAAAAAAGAATGGATAATAAATAATATAAAATATAGTGGAAGTGAAGGTTGAATGATATTAGTAACGGACAGGAATTATGGAAAAATATTTAATTATAGTATTTAATGACATTCCATGAGAGTTTCGTCCAATAGTTGTTGATAAAGGATTTTATGATATATATATATATATATATATATATATATATATATATATATATATATATATATATATAGAATGATGGAAATGTGATACCTAGATTTATGTTTTATTAAAAAAAACATGTGTATAAAGTAGTGTATAAGCAAACATGTGTATAGTTACTTTTGTTTTTTTTTAATGAAACACAAATCTAGGCGGTACATTTCGATGACCCAATTTATGGGTGTGTGTGTACATATATATATATATATATATATATATATATATATATATATATATATAGGGTGATCGAAATGTGACTCCTAGATTTGTGTTTTGTTAAAAAAATAAACAAAGGAAACTATACCCATTTTTCCCTATACACCACCATATACACATGTTTTTTTTAATAAAACGCAAATCTAGGCATCACATTTTGATCTCTCTCTCTCTCTCTATGTATATATATATATATATATATATATATATATATATATATATATATGCGTTTGTGTACATAAATATGTAAATGTGCGTATTTGTTTATATTATTACGACACATTTTTTACAAGTTCAGTAACAAATAGATCATCCAATTATTTTATTCAATTATTTCTGTCTAACTGTTCGATATTCATTTGACAAGTGTACTTTACAGATGACTTTGCTAAATAAACGCTTTGTCATTGCTAATACGGCTGTTTATTATCTGTTTTAGTTAACAGCATCACCTACTTAACTCATTCTCTTAAAATACATCCGAAGATCATATTAATGATTTAATAATAAGACACTTTGTACATATGTTTTGTTTAATTGGAAACTATTTGAAGTTCATCAGTTGTACAAACCGTTCATCGAACTTTGATTAATAATTAGCATGTAACCTATAATAATATTCAAAATTCTATGAAGAAAGCAAACTGTGATATTTAATTAACTAATTACATTCATTAATTAGGTCTTTTTGTTTGTTTTGTTTAATTTGTATACTTTGTTTTAGTAATATTTTTTTATTAATTAAAATTAGATTAATATCTATTAATGTATTTGTAATTACTATACTTTGTAAATATTGACTATTTATTATATTGTTATGTAGTTCATGACATATATATATATATATATATATATATATATATATATATATATATATATATATGTATAAAGTTAATGCATAGAAAAATAAAATTATATTGTATTTATGACTATAATTAAATTTGTTAGTTTTCATACCTGTGCACTTAATATCAATTATTCTTTACAAGGAATGAAATGTTAAGATCACATATTATATTTGATAAAATATTTAACATTTAATATTCCTTTTCATCTAATTTCGGTTTGTCAAATAATTTTGCTAACTTCTATTATAGTTTCACATTGATCAAATAAAATTAGAATACAAGCGAATATACGTCTTACATACTTTCATTTTCAAATAAAATAAGAAAATATTTACATATGTTAACAATAAATAATACTGTTTTTATTTATATGTGCTAACATTGACAAAACAAAGAAAAATAAAACAGAAAAATCATCAATATAACTCTTAATGTCATCTTATTTTTAACAATGGATTTTTTTGTATATCATATATATATATATATATATATATATATATATATATATATATATATAGAGAGAGAGAGAGAGAGAGAGAGAGAGAGAGTGATCGAAATGTGATGCCTAGATTTGCGTTTAATAAAAAAAAATGTGTATATGGTAGTGTATAGGGAAAAATGGGTACAGTTTCCTTTGTTTATTTTTAATAAAACACAAATCTAGGCGTCACATTTCGATCACCCTAATATATATATATATATATATATATATATATATATATATATGTAATTGTATATAAGAAGGCTTATGTAGAGACTCATATAGAATAGATAGAGATATAAGAAAATTCGTCAAAATGGACTGGAAGATAAAGACATTGGATCAGTCGAAATGGAAATTATGGGAGGCTTTTATCCAGCAGTGGATAAAAAGAGCTGCAGTTGATTTATATATACATTTATATATATATATATATATATATATATATATATATATATATATATATATATATATATATATATATATATATATATATATATATATATATATATATATATATATATATATTTATACAAATATAGCGTGGTCCAAATGAGAATAAAGGGTTTAGACACCCATTTACTTGTTTATTATTCTTTAACTTCTGTCTCTCTCTCTCTCTCTGTATATATTTATATATATATATATATATATATGAATGTGTAAAAACATGTAATTATACAAGAAATTAATGCTTATTTAAGGCAACACTGAGTTCAATAATATTTGGAACAAAAAATCAATATAAATTTATATCTTAATACTTAATAAATCTTAGTTTTTAAGACATGTTTAGGAATTGTCACAATTTTTCTATAGTGGAGAATAAACAATTTCTTTTTTTTGATTTTTCTAGGCTATTAATAATAAAAATTACATTAGCTTTGTTTTTACAGTAGAGTTATTTGGTAGATTCAAGCATACCTTCTAAATAGAAATTGAAGAGTTAAAGTTAAAAATCACTCTTCCCATATGACATATCAGTAATTTCAGTAGCACTTAATTAGTCACTTAATTCATGGTATTTAGTCTTTCTTATTAGTTGTTTATAACTTTTATAATTTATCTTTCAAATGATGTTATAAATTGAACATTTATTTTTTGTCAATAACTATCCTATTTATGAGAAAAACATGCCTGAGTTCGATTCTTGGCACTTATAATTTGATTTAAACAAAATTGTTAATTGGACAGAATGTAATCGTATGAAATTGAATTCTTCGAAAAGTATCTTTGTGGGATTCAATAGTGGATGAAATTTTATCAGCAACGTGGGAGAGTTTGTAAACCAAAAGAAGGCTTATATTGTAAATTTAGTTCGATATTTAAGTTTTTTTTATTTTTTGAGTTATCTAGCCTGAGAGAATTTTAATTAAGAAATAGTTTCTTCTTTTTTTCTACAGTAGAAATGATCATGCGTTAAAAATTAATGTTAAAATTTTTTATTCCAGTTTTTATTTAATATACTGTTTACATTAGTTACTTTTATTTCACTTAAATACTTCTCTTAATGCAACTGTAAATTGTTTTTAAGATATCACATTGCATTGCTGTACTCCTTGCATAATTTTGAACTTTTATTTGTTCGTGAACTTGTATGAAGGATGTAACATTTATATAGATATTTTTTTAAATTTCAATATATATTTTTCTATTTCTTTATTTTTCATTACATTCAATATCACCGATGTATTAAGTAAAAAGATTTTACATATACACACACACATATACGTATATATATATATATATATATATATATATATATATATATATATATATGTATATATATATACAGAGAGAAAGAAAGAAAGAGAAGAGTGATTAAAAGTTTGCAATTTGAGTTGTAGATGTCAGTAGTATGTTAAAAATTTTGCCATGTTGTATTGCCACACCTGTCTTATAAATAACCGTCAAATATCAAGTCAATCTGTCAAGTATTTTGTTGTGAACAGTTATTTAAATAAAATTATATCAGTGTACTTCTAAAATGGATAAAATTCAACATCGTGCTATGATAAAATATTTAAAAAACAAATTAAACGTCAATGAAAACTTTGAACGATATCGCAAATGTGTTAAGTAATATTGCATCTTTAATTACATATGTAAAAAATAGGCTGAAAAATTTAAGCGTGATCATACAAGTTTAAAAACAGTGGATGTGGAAAACTGTTACGAACTAAAAATTATCGATCAAGTGTATGCTATAGTTCTAGAGAAACACAGATTAAAAATGTATAAAATTGCTTATATTCGGAGCATCTGCGATGAGCACATATTTTATATCTTAACAAAGAATTATGTATTAGAAAGCTATCGACAAGAGGAGTACCGCGTGTACTAACAGGTGAATAAATATATACAGGATACAAATTTCTTAAACGTGTTTAGAGCGTTTTAAGAAAAATACGACTATTTAAATCATCGGTTTATAACCGGTGATGAAACTTAGATCCACCACAGCATATTAAAACCATAATGAAAGTCAAAACAGTAGAAGGATAGTGATTCTCTGCCACTAAAAAGACAATATCCATTTTGTTTGCAAGAAATGTTATGGCTTCCTTTTCTGGAATGTTAAAGGGATATTATTAATTAATTATTTTCCAAAAGGTGAAAGTATAAAGAATTAGTACCAAACTATCTTTAATTTGTTGTGAAAAAATACCAAAGTTTATTAAAGAAAAAATTTTTATTCAGGATAATACATGTTCAAATATAAGTGTCCTTTCAAAGACAAAAATTGATAAATTGAAGTATGATTTGCTACTCCATTTACTATATTCTTATTTAGCTTCATTTATATTTCTTATATTCCCAAATACAAAAATTTTTTAATGATAATTGATTTTCTTAAAATGATGAACTCAAATCGTTGATAAATGACTATTTTGAGGACCTTTATGAATTGGATTTCTGGGATAGAAAAAACACTGCAACATCGTTAGACGAAGTATAGGGTTTTCCAATACGAATGTCAGAACTTTGACAGCTGGTGGCAGCCATGTTTAAATTTTTTAAGCTTTTTTTGAAATTTCAACTCAATATAGTTTGACAAATTATCATGAAACGTTTAACACTTCAAAAACTCTTAGAAATCGTAAAAAAATATTATAAAAATCAATGTTTGGTTCGTAAAACTTATCGTATGCTTTGTGAAACGTAACACAATCGTCCAAGTGAACGTGCCATTTATCGAATTGTTGAAAAATTAAAAAAAACAACAACAATTTTACTCTACATGATACAGCAGTGCCTGTAAGACTAAAAAGTTAAAAAAGTGAGGCTAATATTGCTTCTGTTAGTGAAAATTTCAAAATGAAACTGAAGATTACGTTACAGTAAATGAAGTGCGTTACCGAACCATGATTAATGATTTTTTTCCCAAAAATGATTGAAAATGGTTTGCATGATTTGTGGTTTTAACAGGATGGTGCTATTTAGCATACATCTACAAAAATAATAAACTTATTGAAACAAAAGTTGAATGAGTCCATTATTTCACGAAATGGACCCGTCGATTGACCACCAGGATCATGTGACCTAACTCCATTGGATTATTTTCTATGGGGTTATGAAAAATTATTGGTTTATACTGATAAACAACAAACAACAGAAACGTTAAAAATAAACAGTGAACTTGTAATTCATGAAATTGAACCACAATTATATAAAAGGCTGACTAAACATTGGACTAAACGTATGCACTATACCAAACGAAGTTGTGGTGGTCATATGAGTGAAATTATGTTTCACCATTAATGCCATAAAATATAGTTAAAAATAAAAAAAATAATAATTTATTAAATACTTTTTGTTTTATTTTCATTTAAACTTCTAAAGCACTTATTGGAAAACCCTATATATCGAAGTTCAAAAAGATTATAGGTAAAAATTTAAGTAATTCCAAAAAGAAAAATATAGTCTTTTATTACTGGCCCGCCAAGTTTTAAAATGAATTTCGTGATTATATTTATCAAAAATAGTAGTAGCAGTAGTGACATTAAATCATACATTTTTTTAAAAATGTGTATTATTGAATCTCTGTTTTATCAGTAAGATCAACGTTTCAGTATTCATATATGAGATACGACATGAACGTATTTTATGATAATGGAGCAATACGGATATTAAGCGTGACTAGACATGTCATTTTCATTATGTTTGTCTCAATATATTGCATTCATTCGTTCGATAGTTTCATATTTTCATTCATTTTTTGAAAAGTAACGGTGATTCACATGTTATTAATTATTCATAGCAAGTTTATATATGTAATATTATTTTATGACTAATATATTATCAAGCTTGTGAAATAAGTTCATGTGCTAGTGAATATTTGAAAGTAATATATATATATATATATATATATATTTATTCACCTGTCCCTCAATTTACGCGGAGTATCCGTTCCACGTGGATTTGTTTTACGCGAATGGAAATGGCGTAAATTGAGTCTGTCAATACAATAGAAAAAATATTGGAAGTAAAAGCTAGTAAAGTTGTAGAAACACATATTTGTTTCACATAGCTTAACAAACAAATAATGACGTTTTAGAAAACAAAAGTAGATAAATTTTATTCGGTGTCACTAGCGCTACTGTAATTCAAAACAATCAACCTTTTATATATTTATACGTTCAAGTAAGAAGTCGTGCTTTTATACGTTCAAATAAGAATTTGCGCCACTCTGATATATAATAAATTCAATGAAAAATTATATAAAATGAAATCTATTTTACCGCGTATAAAGAGTGCCGCGTAAATTAATACCGCGTAAAAAAAAGTCCCGCGAAAATAGAGGTATAATTTTCCGAGTAAAAAAAAACTCGCGTAAAAAAATTCCGCGTAAATTGAGGGACGGGTGTATATATATATATATATATATATATATATATATATATATATATATATATAAAGAAAGGAAGGTGTTTTTTTAGGTTAGATAGAACTTTCGATAGGGATAGCTGTCAAGTCAGTTGTAAGTTTGCGCTCTATAAGTGGCATTAGGATTCAGTATACTTTAACAAATCATTAAAGAACATTGTACATTTGAGTAACGTTTCTAAATTATGAAAATTTATTTTGAAAATCAGTGTTCTGTTCGCCAAATTTATATAATACTTCGTGAATTTTATGATGCAAATAATCGGCCATAGGAGCAAACTATTCGCAAAACCATCGATAGATTTTGCGAAACTTATTCGTTATGTGATGCAACAATACCAACAAGGCGTAGAAACGTGCATACCGAAGAAAATATTGTTGTTGTTAACGATAGTGTGATTGATGACCCGAATTTTTTCGATTCATCGTCGTTTGCAACAACTTGAGCTTTGTCCGCTCACTATGTGGAAAATTTTGCGTAAAGATCTTTGTCTGCATCCTTATAAGATCTAACTGGTTCAAGAACTGAAGTCACATGACCATTGTTTGCATTGAATGTTCGATGAATGGACTCACAATCAATTGCAAATTGACCCTATTTTTCACTGCAAAATTCTGTTTAGTGATAAGGTTTATTTTTCACTTAACGAGTGCGTTATTAATCAATCCTGAAGTGATTCACGAGAGCCCGTTATATCCAGAAAAATGCACCATATGGTACGGATTGCACGCTGATGGCATCATCGGATCTTATTTCTTTCGAAATGAAGCCGGAGAGTGCGTTACCGTCAATGGTGTAAGTTACAGAATGATGATAAATAATTATTTGTTTCCAAACTTTCATGACATCGATCTGGAAAAGATGTGGTTTTAACAGGATGGTACCACGTACCATACTTCGACCAAAACAATCGAGTTATTGAAACAAAGATTCGACAATAACGTTATCTCCAGAAATGGACCTGTGAAATGGTCTCCAAGATCGTATGATTTGACGCTTCTGGATTATTTTCTTTAGTGATATGTGAAGTATCTGGTTTATATTGATAAAGCAGCAACGATTGAGGTATTAAAAGCCAACATAACTCACGTTATTACGGACATGAAGCCTCAATTATTTGAAAAAGTGACCTGAAATTGGACTTACAGAATGACGTATATCAAAAGTAGCCGTGGTACAAATATGCCCGAAATCATTCTTTAGTATTAATACTGTAAAATTATCTTTTGAATAGTACCAAATAAATTGTCATCCAGCTATTTAGTATGTGTTTTATTTTAATTTAAATCTCTATCACACTTAAAAAACAAATCTTGGTACTATGTTAGAAGATGTATTTTAAATACTAAACTGAGAATTTCAAAAATAAATAAATGGAGAGATACTTAATTATTTAAGATTTGCTGATGACATTATTATTTTCTCGCCAAGCTCAAATGAACTCGTAAAAAGAATAGAAAAATTGAATAAAGAAAATTAAAAGACAGGTCTTGTGATAAATCTCGACAAAGCAATGTTCAATGAATTTTTAAATCAAAAAATAATTGAATTAAAATGAAGAGAAATAGATGTTAAAAACAATATGTATCCAGAGTGGTTTAATAATACAGTAAGAACATCTGTAGATAAAGTGAATAAAAAAATAAAAATGAGATGGTGTTTATTCGGAAGAAATTCTTATTCTATGAAGTAGAATATTCTTCTATGTTTAAAAAGAGCAATAAACATAGATTTTCTTTGTAGATCGTTGATTTATTATAACCTATTTATAGAATTCTTTATTTAAGAAAGTCATTAAAGAAAACTTGCTAAAAGTATAACATTAGTTAAACTAAAATGTAATTGACAATTTTAGTCATATTATGAAAATGGTCGATTTATACACTAATCATGTGACTAATTTTAGATTAATCATTAGTCACAGAAAATTTATGATTAGAACTAACGTTTTATTCATTAGTCATTTTACTGATTATGCTTTAGTCATAAACAATACTCATATTTTTGATGGAATTTTGTTTAACTTTGGTCCTGAATGCTCGAATAGTTCAATGGATACAGGTAATATGAAGAAAGATGGAAATATGGGTGTAAAGAATAACATTTAGAGATAGAAAGAAAATAAAAGTTACAAACGTTATAAAAAAGTGAGAGGTCCAAAACAAAAATAATTTGGTCCTGCAGCAAGAAGAGAAGACTACAAATATGCAAAATAAATTATTGATTAAAGATTTAGATATATAGAAAGACTAAGAAGTCTATGAAGAGATGGAATAGAAGTATATGAAAATTCGTCGGAATGAACTGAAAGAGAAAGACATTAAAGCGGTTAAAAAGAAAAGTTTTGGAAGAGACCTTCATCCAATAGTTAATAAAAAGAAGCTAATTATGTTGTTGATGATGATAAAGATGTATGTCTACAATAGGTGTCTAAATTAGAGGTTAAGAAGTAAATTATTAATAAAATACAGTTTTTAAGAGAAACAAATAAGTTTTTGATATCAATGTAAAGTAAAACTATGGAAATTATGAATAGAATATAATATCAGCCAAATAGCCTCCTTTATTACGTCGGCAGACGTCCACTCTTTTGTCAAAATTTTGAAGTACATGGCTATATTTCAACCATAGCTGCATGAATTTCATTCTTTAGTTCTTGAATCATTGCTGGCTTGTTGACATAAATCTTATCTTTAAAATAATCTCATAATATCTTTAAAATAATATCATAAGAAGAAGTCTAACAATGCTAAATCACAAGATCTCGGCGGCCAATTAATATCACCATTACGAGAAATTAAACGTCAATGCCTCTAATCCATAAACCACACCAAACAGGGACTATTTGAGGATCTAATTGTTGTTCGACAATGGCTATTGGATTTTTACTTCCCCATATGCGACAATTTTGTTTGTTTACATGACCATTTAATTGAAAATGCGATTCATCACTAAAGATGATTTTGTTAAAGAATTCAGCATTTTCTTCTTTTTTTCTTCTTACCAATTAACAACCATACGACGCAAATAATGGTCAGGTGACTTCAGTTATTGTATTTGCTGGACTTTATATGCATTAAAATGCAATTCTTTCCTGCATGGTGCTTCTGGTGATGTTTAATTCCTGTGAACGTTGATGAATCGATGTTTGAGGGTCTTCATCAACACTTGCATGTACATCAGCGATATTTTCAGTTGAACGACCACTACGAGCATATATTTTTGGTCTGTGATCTTCAATAGTACTAAATTATTCAAGTTTCGCGATTAGGTTACGAACAGCAAGCTCTGAAGGCACTTGATAACGAGGAAAAGATGCACAAATTTTACGTAACGACGTTGTAAAATATTTACCTTTTTTATCGTGAATTTTCACTATTGAAATACATTGTTCAATCGTTTATCCGTCCGTCAGTAAAATTTTCCAAGTTTTTAGTAAACAAATGTTAAATAACGACAATTCCATATTTGACGTTTCATCAAATAATAACCAACTTACTTCCTAACCTCAAATTTGGACACCTGAATATGTTAAGTCTACCGAAAAATTCTAACAGCTTAGTGCACAGTTATTTTAACCGCACAGAAAAGTGTTTTAACGACTTATTTTTTTATTATTATATTTTTATCATTAATTTCTTTCAACTTACACTGAAACAAATGTTTTATTATAAGTATTTCTCAAATAATAGTGAAAGAAAAATGTATTATTGAAAACTGTGTATTTCAATACAAAGTTTTCAATAAACAAATGTTAAATAATGACACTTCAATATTTGACATTTCATCAAATAATAACAAACTTACTTCTTAACCTCAAATTTGGACACCCATTATATATATATATATATATATATATATATATATATATATATATATATATATATATATATAAGTATATGTATGTATGTGAACGTATGTATTACACGTAGGTGTGTGTCTGATTATTATTACGAAATATATTATTTTTAATAGAAAAATCAAGTGATTGTAACAGAAATTTTAAATAAATATTATTACATAAAATATGTGGATATTTTTTGTATATTTAAAAAAAAACCGATATTATGTGTTGAAATAAGTTATTATTTTATTTATAAAATTTCTCAGTTGGTTTTAAAAATTATAAGAATCATTCTATTCTTCCGTTTGTGAAATAGTTCAAGACGTGTTATAGATCAGAAATTTTATACGATCATAAATCATCGGTTCGATTGAACGATGCGAATGAAAGTAATTCATGTTGTTCATAAAATCTATACGGATAAATCCTTCGCCCTTTCAAATATTTTAGCTATTCATCTTTCGAATCACGAATTAGTCTGGTATTCTGTTTCAGGTTTCATCAATAATTGTTTATTGTTTATTGCAATGTGCATGACTTTCAACGCCTATTTCTCAAGCGGCGAATCTCATTTTGAACACGTAGACAACACTGTAACTTTTTCATTTGCAAAAATAAAACAAATATTTTTTAATAAACTCGAGTTATTGTTCAGTACAATATACTTGTTATGTTTTATTGTTTTTTCATTCGTTTGAATCTATTGTTGTGGTATAGAATTTATCATTCGAAAATTATTTAACAATTTTAGGTTAAGTTTAGATATATGTCATATATTATATATAGTGAATAAGACGGCAATTTTATGAAACAATTTTAAAATTCATATAATAAATAGTGTACGATGATGCTATGAGGAAATATAAGAGAACTTTTAATTACATTCTTCTATGTATCGAAAAACATTCAACTAATACCAGGCCAGTGTAAATGTCGAGGAAAGCATATTTTTAACATTTCAATTTTGATGTGCAGTTATATCAATATGATTATATTTATCACCTCATTCCATTTTTCTTCAATGGGAGTAGATAAATTAGTTTTTATTTATGGTGCAACGTAGATAAAATTATCTATTTAAATATTTAAAACTGAATTTTGAAGAAAAGTGAAGAAAATATAGTTTTTTAAACACATTTCACGTTTATTTAAATAGTGATATGAAACATAAAGCTTATAATTGTAATTTCCAATTTTTCTATATTAAATCCTATTGAAAATGTTTAGGATTTTCTGTGAATTAAACATCAAATTTGCCAATAACAAACAGTTAATGTAGAGTGGGCGACAAAAGATTTGATACACCGTATATTTTTTTAAAGTCATTCATAAGTTTTGTAAATACTATTTGATTTTTACAAATATGATTGCATCTTTATTTTACGAGGCGTGTCCAAAAAGTAAGATCCTAATTTACATATTGGCCACGTAAACATCACTGGTGGCTTTCTGTTAACGTCAGTTGTCTTTTGTCTATTAGAATACGTGTACCGTTGTTCAGTTCTAAATTTCTTTTTCCATTTTCTATATTCATGTTAAATGATTGAAAACATTCAAAATTCTACTACTTTTAAAGTGTGGTCAGTGGTAAAATTTTTAGACGCATAAAGAATTTATCAAGTGGAAATTTCAGGTAGATTCTTTAATGAACATAGTGAAAATCGGTATTTATCGGTACCCTAATCTCTTTAATTTAGAAATATATTTTTTTGGGTTAAAATTATAAAAAAGCTTAAATCGATACACTTTGTGTAAAGAAGAAGCTCTAGTGGAAGAATTTTTTTGTGTCAAATCATTCTTTTTGTGTCATTTGAAAATCTCACTGCTCGATTCTATTTCTTTTTTCGCTTATGATTTTGGCGCCTCAATTTAAGAACATTTTTATCACTTTTTGAAAGCAATTCGACTCCTAAGCTCTACTTTCTGGATCATTTTTCCTCTTCTTAAGTTGAAAATTCCTTGCTACTTGCTTTTCGGTTAACTCTTTCTTTACCATTGAGATATATGAAATGTAATATAATGTTTTAAATCAGTTAATTTTTAAGTTTAATGACAACGAATGGCGATAGTATTGAATGACAAATGAATAGTGGCAACTGAAATGTTTTAGTACTCATTTGAATCTAAATTTTTTCACAATGTAGATTTATAACATGTATTGTTTACACAACAGCCTGAAGATTTGTGTAATTCATAATATTTTAAATTGCAATTATAAGACAGTATTGATAGATAAACACATTCGATCTGATACTTGAAATATAGTTGTAAAATGAA
This sequence comes from Neoneuromus ignobilis, assembly GCA_029203775.1. Classification (NCBI taxonomy): domain Eukaryota; kingdom Metazoa; phylum Arthropoda; class Insecta; order Megaloptera; family Corydalidae; genus Neoneuromus; species Neoneuromus ignobilis. Next base: position 40,983,201 of record CP092091.1, read on the forward strand.
AATAAAATATTGATTGAATCTATCATTTTTCACAGCACTCTCTCTCTCTCTCTTTATATATATATATATATATATATATATATATATATATATATATATATATATAAACATACACACACATATGTGAATACTATTATTGATGATCTTAATTTAACAATTTCAATCGAAATGAATGAAATCTACTCTAATTTCATTTATGTACATTCATCACCATTGAAAGACGTGTATAACGTTGTTGAGATAAGTTTTTTTCGGTCATGACTCCTGCAGAGTTGTTGAATGCTTCCTGACAGCGAGATAAAATCTGTCAGATGTCGGTGAATCATCAGCATCATCTTTCTTTTTTGAAACATCACGGATACGATTTTATAATATTTAAAATTCATTTCAATATTATGTGCATTGAATGCGTTTAATGAAGTATTTTATAAAAAGTTCTTGTTTTTTTTTGTACATGCACGTAAGAGTTATTAATGCTATACAAATTAATCTCCTTCAGTCTTATTAAATAATGTATTGTTTTAAAGGAGAAAATTTTCAAAATATAGACTTTCTTTTTTTCTTCTAAGTTATTATATAATAATGAAGATTGAGTCGAATTTCTAAAAGAATTATTCATGTATGCTTGTAGTAGTTAGAAACAAAATAACAAAAAATAAAAAAAATTATATTAAAAAGAAAAGTGTTATAATTGTCCAAACACTGGTTTAATACTTTTTTAATCAAATAATAACTTTCCTCAATTTCACATATTTTTAGAAATATTTGAAGCCTTTATAAAACTATTTTGCAGGTATTTAAATGGTTAAAAAGCATGGATAGTTTATTAAAAAATGAAACGAAAGGATTAAAAGAATATGGAAAAAAATTAGACATTATTTCTTAATGTTGAAATCAAAATATCAACTTTTAAGTAAGATGTATTAGTAGTATATATTTGTTTTATTTATGTTACTGAAAGAGGCAGTAACAACAAAATAATTCAAATAATTTAGACAATATATAGAAGAATAAAATTATCTATACTATAAATGAAAAATAATAAAGACAGATAATATAATAGATGTGAAAATAAATAATAATTAAATATATAATAGAAAGAATATACAACTCACATTTATATATATATATATATATATATATATATATATATATATATATATAATATACGAGGTCATACACAAAATATAATTAATAAAAAATTCATAAATCGATATATTTAAAAATTAAGGTAATCGCTGCGATCCCCTTTAGTCCCCTCCCGCATCTATACACTTATTCCAGAGTTTTCCACGTAACAATTCTGGAACACTTCTTGTGGGACCTCTCCGATACTCTCGTCACAGATTCTTGGATATCTTCAACGAGTCAAAATGTCGACCTTTAAAATATATGGGGGAATATAATGACATGTCCGGTGAATAGGGCGGTTGTGGTAACGTTGCGATGCCTATAGACGGCAAAAACTGAGAGACACTGAACGCACTAAACCAGGGAGCATTGACGTGAAGATGAACGCAAGTCTTCGAGATCTCTGGACGCACTCTGAGCTTCATTTTACGTAATGTTTCGAGCACCTAGCGGTAGAATACTACGGTTTGTCCAGGTGGTACGAACTAAATTAACATAATTTTCACTTTGGATATGCTCATTCTCGCCTTCTTTGGCCTTGGTGCTCCAGGGGACAGCCACTGTTGGCTTTGTCGTTTAGTTTCGGGATCATATTGAAAAATTATTTATCACCAGTAATAACTTTTTTATTAATAATAACTTTCATCACCAGTAATAACCAGTAATAAATTTCTCTGTTCCATTTTCGTGACATGCACTACTCGCGCGTTGTTACAAAACACTAAACAGCTGGCGAAGAAATGATCGTACGAGGGTGGTCAAGGTCTCAATAAGAGTAGGGATTAAATTACGGTAGTTACAGGTTCGCAGTGTTACCACAGGTCGAGAGAAAAATATTACTTAATTGTCTGACTCGTATATATATATATATATATATATATATATATATATATATATATATATATATGAATATTTTGAAATTTTGATACATCAAAATATAATTTAATTGATAAATAATAATTATATAAATAATGTTTTACATATCTAACAATCAGAGTACACACAAATTTAAAATAGTGATATAAAAATATATAAGCTAGAGATATTATTTAATTTATCTTCTACATGTTTTCATTAACATTTGTCATTATATTTTTATATCTAAAGTGTTAAAATACTTTTAGAGATAACATTAAATAAGATTGATTAAATTAGTTATTATTATAAAACAATTGTGTTTATATAGAAGGAATATAATATTAAACAAATAATAAACCAAAAATGATAATAACTAAAATAGGCTTAACTGGTTCAAAATTAAAAATAACATATATTCATACTGCAACTCTATAGATAAAATAAAGTATTATACATCAATTTTTCACAAAAATAATATTTTCCAAATATCTGAATGTTGGGAAGTAATTTTAAGTCAATTAAAATATTTATTGAAAACAATTAATGAGAATACAGCACTAATAACAAAAATAAATTTATAGTAATTTTCAATTATATGTAATTTCATTATTTATTATAAAATGAAATTGAAACTGTGAAAAAATGTGTTGAACATTTTTAAAATTTTGATTAATCTTATTTATCTGTTGTTTTAAATTATAAAACTATATTTTTTAAATAATGTTTTTAATTATTAATTTTGTGTTATAAAAAATTCAAATCAAATATTTTCCAAAGGTATTAATACAAAAGTAAAAATATTTTATTTAATTTTGAAATATAATACTCATGTATACTAGCCATAACTTAGTGTATATTTTCAAAATAAATAAAATAATATTTTACTGTATTAAATTTTATACAAACTTTTCAGTATAGTTTCTAACACATAACAAGTCATTTATTAAAAACACAATTCTGTAATATACGAGGCTGTTTGATAAGTCCGTGTAAAAATAAAAACTGCTTCATTTTTTTGAATAAATCGTTTTTATTTTTCAACATAGTCTCCTTTTAGGCTTATACACTTCATCCAACGCTGCTCTAGTTTGTTGATCCCTTCCGAATAATAGGATTTGTCCAAGTCTGTAAAATAGTCATTCGTTCCTGCAATCACCTCCTCGTTCGAATAAAATCTTTTTCCCGCGAGCCATTTCTTCATATTAGGGAACAAATAATAGTCCGATGTAAGTAATGCGTTTAAGATTATGCAACTTTGAAATTAATAGTAACCATTACAATTGTTTAATGTTTCATTCTGTGAATATAGTTCTTAGTGATAACTAGTTTTTGGTTTAACATTTATTAGTTATAGATAGTGATAAATACATATTTTTGGATTAAAAATATACAGATGAGAATCAACGAATGTAAGTTGGTTAATTGTAACATGTTCTACCTAATTTTTTATTGTTTAATTAAAAAAATTATTAAAATTATATATGAACTTATATACATATATATATATATATATATATATATATATATATATATATATATATATATATATATATATATATGGTTATCCAAATGTGACGCCTAGATTTGTGTTTTATTAAAAAAAAACATGTGTATGAAGAGGTGTGTAGAGAAACATGTGTATAGTTTCTTTTTAACAAAACACAGATCTAGACGACACATTTGGATGACCATATATAATAGAAAAAGTAGAGTTTGAGTAGTAGAAATGGATGATATGTAAACAGGACAGTCTTAAAATAATGAAAAATATTTATTAAAAATTAAGAAATAAAAACAATCCAAGAAATAAATAGACAATAAAAATTATATTTTCAATTTATCCAGAAAAAGACTTAATCTAGTAATAGAATGATAGAATATATATATATATATATGTATATATATATATATATATATATATATATATATATATATATATCCTCCCGTTACGATACACATACGTCAACGTTTAATCCAAACTTGGAAGGTACTTTCATATTCACTTTTTGGAATTTCGATTAGCACCTCTTTTGATTTTTGTTTTATCGATTCAACTGAGTTAAATCGGGTTCATTTAAGTGTTTTTTTTAATCGACTGAACAGGAAAAAGTCACATGCTGACATTTATGGAAAATACGGTGCTTGTGAAGCAATATTTATTGAATTTTTGGTAAAAAACTCACGAATAATGATTGCTTTATGTTATCACTTAAAATTTCATTATACTTAAAAATTTGTCTACTGAATCTATTGATATGTCAACATCTTAAGCAAGCTCTCCTACAGTTAAATGACGATTTCCCATCACTTTATTTCTAATTTTTTTGATATTTTTTCGGTTACTGATGTTGATAGATGACCAGAACGAGGTTTATTTTCTACGGATTCACGAACAGCTTATGTCACTGGAATACAGTTTTTCTCGATAAAGATTAATCTCCGAATGCTTTCTGCACCATTTTAAACGTTTCAATAGCATTCATTTCATTCTTAACAGAAAATTTAATGCAACTTCTTTGTTCAACAGTGTTAGGCATTTTAAAAATCTAAACAAGGCAAAAAGTTGATGTAAATAAACTGCTGTAACTTACAAACTATTTGACATATTAAACTGAAATTAGAAGCAAATATCACTGAAGGTTGTGCTAATATAAGAAAAAAGTTTTTTGAATTACGACGTTCGCGCTAGTTTCAAATTAAAGCAATCTTATTTTTTGAACAGAAAAGTATATATATATATACACTTTTCAGTATATATGTATAAAATATATACATATATACCGAAGTAATAATAGTCTTATAATACAAACATTACAAAAAATAACTGTTGGCAATCACAGTGTGCAATAAACATAAGATAATTATAAGGTGTATACAGCAAAAGTATTAATTACGAATATTATATTTTTTTTTCATTTCTTAAATATCATATTAACTCTATTTACGTTGTAATTGTAAAAAAATAAAAAATTAAAATTCCTTGAAAATGGTTTTATGTGTAATTATTTCAAAATTATGTAAAATTGAAATCAAAGTTAATATTAGCATGATTTTATCGCTAGCTTAATCAGCGCTTTTATGTTAAAGTTCTGAATACTTATTGTCTATATTTTATTTGTAATTTGATAATGAATTAAACGTAATTATTATAAATTATGTACATGTATATATATATATATATATATATATATATATATATATATATATGTATAAAACACATGCATATGCAATATATCTATGTATCTTTATCTCTATATATAGGCTATTTTTTAAACGTGATAGAACTTTAAATTAAGTCCCTATCGAAAGTTTTATCTAAATTAAAAAAATAATCAGCTTTTATAAACATATGTGTATACAATATATAAAAATATAGAAAGTTTTATAAAAACTTTAATTTATAATCTGCAAATAAAGGATGAATTTTAATTATTTTATAATTTATAGTTCTCAAATACACACACACACACACACTACGAATTATTTCAAAAAGTAGACCTATATTTTTTCTACAAATGTAATTAATAATTTAGAAATCCTCAATTTTACGGTTTTAAATTTTAAAAATGTTGCAGACATATATATGTATGTTTTTAAATATGTATATTATATATATATATATATATATATATATATATATATATATATATATATATAAATCATTTTCTGTTAAATAATAATAAAAAAAAAACATCACTAATGAAGAAGAGAAATTGTTCATTGGGAATAGATATAAAAAGATTCATAATGAGGTTCGTGGATAAAAGAAACAGAAATGTATAAAAAATCGTTGGAATTGAGTATAAGACCAAGGCATTTGATTGACTGAAGAGAGTAGTCTAGTGTGAAGTTTTCTTTCAACGGTGAATAAGATGTTATTACAGCTACTGACGATGATATAAATCACTAAAAATAAAGGGAATCTTTATTATTAATTGAACTTTTAAGAATAAATTTTAGAAATGTTATAATCTCTCTGAAAAATATTCGAAAAAAAGGAAATTTTGACGCAACAAAAAAATTGATGCTTAGTGATTCGGTGTCACCAAAATAATCTACAATGGAATAAAAAAGGTTTTAATTAATTTTTGAGACTGTGGCGAATTTATTTTCATACAAATTAGTTTTTATCCTTTATACCACAAGCTATTAGAAAATGTTGAATAATTACTTATTGTTGAATTTATTTGTTTACAACAATAAGTTAATGTGTATTTCGTTAGACATACCATCATCGTTAAAGCGTTATGTTATGAAATCTATTTTCAAATATATTTTAATATTGTGAGTAATAGTTCATTTGTGTGGAATTAAAAGAAGTGTTTAACGTATTTAATTGTTAATTTAAAGAAATGAACACAGAGAAGAATACATAGTAATTCTCAATTTACTGATGACATTATTATTTTCTCAGTTAGTTCAAATAAACTTAAAGTCAAAAAGTACAATTAAATATAATAAAAATACATTTAAAATTTAATACCATAATTATTTATTTTAAATATTTACATATTTAATATATTTATTAGATGACTTTTGTCATCATTTATAGTTATTATTTTAATTATACATTAAAACAGTTAGTACTTATTAAATTTAACAAAAAAAATTTTTATATGCAGTCATTTAATTTTTACCGCAGTTTTTAAATTACATATATATGTGTGTATATGTATATGTATGTGTATGTATATGTATGTATGTGTGTGTGTATGTATATGTGTTTGATTGTGTGTGTGCATTTGCGTGTGTGTATTTGTGTATGTGCATTTGTGTGTATATATGTATACTTACATATTTGGTTATTGTAAAAAATAACCCGTTAACTACATTATCTTAAGAATATTTTCAATTATAAAAGTGTAAATTATACGAGAATAATAATAATAAAATTCGTTAATTAGAAATGATGAAAACAAGTACAATTTTATTGAATGTACAATATATTTTCTTAGTTACTAAAAGGTACATATTTATTGTACAATGACATTGAATATATATTCTTTACAATGAAAAGTAAATGTAAATATTGATTTACGCAAAAAATACAATTTATAAAATTATTATAATTGAGTGGGCGGTAAGACGTCTAGTCTTAACACACACTGAAGTACTTTATGGCGACAACTTTGATGAAGATCAATAACGACCTACATTTTCCAATTTATCTACTGATTATTTACCGCATACCAAAATATCATTGAATGAAGACGTTGCAAAATATTTTGATAAAATCGTGATAAGTAAATATTGGAGGCCTCGTTAATTTTTTTACTTAAAATACAAATTTTTAATTTTATTCAAGAATATATTTATTAACTAATGATTGATTCTCAGTTATGTCTTATTGTCGTTGTATTTTCATTATTTATTTAAATCAGTTAGAAACGAACGGAATGTCGAGATGTTTGTTCTTTCGTTTCGCATTTTTTCGCGGAGAAATTACTTAAATGGAATTACTTTATATTTAATGTTACTTTAAGTGACATACACTCGAAAGCAATCGCTCTGAATGGCTAGTTGTTGGTAAGTGAAGATAAGAATGCCAAATTCTTTTTATGTTTAAGTGATAAATATTGACAGTTTTAATATATTTTCAATAATTTATATGTACACTTTTTCCGTACGACGTCCATATTGCGGTCATTAAACAAGTGCATAAATGGATTATAAGATTATTGCAACACAAATACATACATGTATATTTTTATATATTCCATTTTTCGTTTACTGCTAATTTGCGTGATGTAAAATTATTAACTGTTATTTTTAATAACTCCTTGCCTGGGTGTTGATGACACAACAGATTTATTAATCTGATCTGAATAGAGTTAAGGTGAATGTTCTAAATATGATCTAAATAAAAGTTTTATGTCAGCCAGTTGGTTCGGTAGACACTTAACACTAAATCTGTTGTTTTTTTTATAACTTGTCACGGTGCAGTTTGAAAAAGAGGAACACTTAAGAATAACTTATCTATTAACTTGCATTTATTTACATAAATAAAACATACTGTCGGTATTTTATTTTATTACGAAAGTGTTTGTGTTTCATGGATACGTTTATTATATAAAAATTTATACGATCCGTTATTATATATAGGTGTTTTTTTAAGCGTGATAGAAATTTAAATTGAATCCATATCTAAAGTTCTATCTAACTTAAGAAAATACTTTATATATATATATACACACACATACGTATGTGTGTGTATATATAATAAAGGTATGATAGATGTTTTTTGAGGTTAGATGGAATTTTCAATAAGGATTCAATTTAAAATTCTCTCACACTTAAAACTCTCTCTCTCTCTCTATATATATATATATATATATATATACACACACACATACAATGGATCAAAGTATTATAATATTCGAACACTTGCTTTTTTATAATTTATAGATGAATATATAATAAAAAAAAAACAGTTAAAAATAAAGATAAATTAATTTTTATTAATCTATATTTAAGTTCAGTTAAATTCTTTGAACATAAAAATAAAATTAATTCAAATACATTTTTAGAAAATTAAAGTTTCAAAAAAATATCCAAATTAACCTCAAACTTGAATAATATTTGAACACTGGCAAAGTTTTACTTGTTTTTCTGTATAGTTAGGAAACTGTCAGAAATTATATCTGTTATTAGGTAACCAAGCCAGTTCTGTTTCAGATCCTAGATTTACCTTGGATATTCCAGTGCTTCAATATATTCATTTTTTAAATATTGCTTTATGATTTTAGATGTATGTTTGTGGTCGTTATTGAATTGGAAACTGAAATTATCTTGTAACTTCAAATTTTACACCGAAAATTTAAAATTATTCCATAATATTTTAGTATACGAGGGTCGTTTGATAAGTGTGGTAAAAAAGTAAGAAAAACTAAATTGAAAAATTAAATTAATTAATTAATTAAATTATATAATAAATAAATTTACCATACTTATCAAACGACCATTGTATATAATTCACTCGTAATTTTTTATTAATTTTAATAAGATTTCTCGTAACATTGCAAGTGAAACATCCCCATACCATACTGTTCTTATCTCAATATTTCATGATGAACTAAACATTCTGAGATTTTAGATTCACTTAAATTTCTTTAAACTCTTTATCAACTTTTCTCATTCTTAAGCTAAAACTTACCTTCTTCGCTCTTAAAGGTATATAACTGACATCTTATTTTTCGTAGAAATGCAACTTTTTAGGTTTAAAATAGCTCTTAAACCTAGTTTATTTCATTTTCGGTCAATATCTTTTTAAAAAAATTCATAATTCAGCATTTCTTTATTTTTTTTGCTAATAAACTAGGATTCTTTTACATTATTCTGATTATATGTGAATCATATCAGTTGGTAGTTTCTCATTGTCTACCAATTCTGTACAATGTAATGGTAGTTCGTTTTTTATATCGCTGAAAAATAGATGCAACTGTTGATTTTGCCACATTATATTTTTTCATAATATTAATCTTTTCGTAATATACCCAATCGGCCTTTCCACACTAGTCAGCATGCATACAATATTCACGTCCATTACCGCTCGTTTCACACCCTGTTATTGCCAAACTCCCCCACCTAAAAAAATTAGTTTTCGGGTAAGAGCGTGTGAGACAAATTGTAATGGGCCGTGAATACTGTATGCATGTTGACTAGTGTGGAAAGGCCCAGTGATAATCAAGTGCTTTGGTTAACTATTTGAAACTGGTTAAACAATTTTAACACAATTTTATGTTCTTTAACGCTTATTTCATAACTTTTGCATCCCATTTTAAAAAAAATGCGTTTTCTGTATTGATTCATTGTGTTAACAAGTGTCCAAATTTGAGGTTAAGAAGTAATTATCAATAAAATACAATTTTTAAAAGAAAAATTCATGTCTATTGATATCAATGTAAAGTAGAAATATGGAAGTTATGAATGAAATACAATGTCAGCCAAATGACTTCCTCCATCACGTCAGTAGACGTCGACTCTTTTGTTGAAATTTTAAAGCACGCTTTACAATAGATGAGGTTGTATTTCAGTTATAGTTGCAAGAATTTCATCTTTTAGTTGTTGAATCGTTATTGTTTGTTGGCATAAACTTTATCTTTCAAATAACACCATAAGAAGAAATCTAATGAAGCTAAATCACAAGATCTAGGTTGTAAATTAACATCACCAAAACAAGAAATTAAATATCCATTGAATATGGTTGTGAGAAAAGTTACTGTACTTGTAAGGCTTGTGGCACCATCCTGTTGAAACCATATGTCACTGATATCAATATATTCAAGTTTTGACCTTAAAAAAAATCTATTATCGTGCTTTGGTAACGTACCGAATTAACTGTAACACGAACATCTTGCTAATTTTCAAAGAAGTATGGACCAATGACGTCTCCAACCCAAAAACAACACCAAACAATGACCTTTTTTAGGATATAATTGTTCAACAATGGATTTTTAATTTTCACTTACTTATATGCGACATTTTGTTTGTTTACATAACCATTTAATTGAAAATGCGATTTATCAATGAAGATGATTTTGTTAAAAAATCATCATTTTCTGCCTTTTTTTCTTGGTACCAATTAACAAACATATGACGCAAATGATGGTCAGCTGACTTCAGTTTTTATGTTAGCTGGATCTTATATGCATTAATATAATTTTAGCTGAACGATCACTGCGAGCATGTTTTTAGACTGTAATCTTCAATAGTACTAAATTGTTTATATTTCGTGACTAGTTTTCGAACAGCAGACTCCGAAGACACTTGGTTATGGAGAAAAGATGCACGAATTTTATGCATTGACGTTGCAAAATTTTTACCATTTTTATAATGAATTTTCACTATTTTTATGTGCCATTCAAGCATGTAGCGTCCTATCACTAAAATTTTACAAGTTTTTAATAACCAAATGTTAAAAAATGACAGTTCAATATTTGACATTTCATCAAATAATTGCCAACTTATTTCCTTACCTCAAATTTTGACAGCCAATATATTTATGTTAGAATTGATATATGGTACACTGTACAATATTATAAAAGTAGGGAAATGTTCGATGTAAACTAGCTAAATTATAGAAAATATTTCATTTCTTACAAGTACCAATAGTTCTTAGAATCTAACTTATGGTCTTTAAATTAAGAAATATATATTTTAAACAATAGTTACTCGATTTAATTGAAATTTTGAATTTTGTTTTATATACATACACTTACACACACACACACACATGTATATATATATATATATATATATATATATATATATATATACATACATACATACATAAGTTTATATACAAAAATAAATTTAATTAGCAATATTTTCAATATATTTATTTTAAAGAAATACATTTTTTTATCGGGTACAACAGTTTATTTGGTCACTGTATATATATATATATATATATATATATATATATATGCATACACTGTATATGGTTACAAGTGTAGATAAAATTGAAAAAGTTCTTAAAAGATTTTGCGTACGAATATTTTATCACTCGTATAAAACGTGTTCCGTTGAATGTAGATGATAATAAAATACAATTGTAAAAATTGGCACTATTACAAAAGTTGGACGTACTTGTTCTTGATGAAGGCGAGATAAACGTTATATCCGTCATTACATGATATGAAAAATGTTCCAAAAGTATTTAAACGTCGTGATGTTAACAAATCCTCACCTTTGTCTGATCCATTGAATGAATGTTATATGTCAAAATTATATCATATGACATAATCTCGCATTGTGATAGTTGTCTTACTTTGTTTGCAAATAAAACAAGTTACGGCAAATCAGATAAACATCAAGTGAAAGATAAACTTCATTCTAATAACTTGCAAATACAAATTGAGCTGATTTGCGATGACAACTGATACTGTAACATTGAATGTAGTTGAACAATATACTATTGTTTTATTATTTGTAACGGGATTTTTTCATGTTATCTTAAATATATATCTATGTAATCATAGCATCTATCAAGTTCGAACACATCGAAATTAGTCAGCTGACGGCAAAAGTTTAAAATACTAGAATTAATAATGAACCAACGTTCGATGATTTCGAAAATAAGTACGGTGTATTATGAAAGATCAAATGTCGAATTGAGTTAAAAGAAATAATAACGGTTTCAGTTGCAGTCCACAGATTTCTGTACGGAATTCATAATTTTAAAGGGATTTTTTTTAAATTTAAAATTTCTAATAAACTTTCTCATAAAATATGTTTTTCTTCAAAAAGGTAATTTTAAAATTGCGACTAGAAAGAAATAATAAAGGAAAATAACTTTATTTACTTCTAATAAAGTATTTAAATAGATTATTATTTTTAAATACATTGAATATATTTTATTATCCAATAAAATTTACAATATTCATAAAATTGGTATTGATATTATAATTAAAAAAAATGTTAGACTATTCAGAAAATAAGGAATTGAAATGAAATAGCAAATCGAGTTGTAATTTTAATATGAATGTAAATTTATTTATTACATTACAATTCAGCTAAGTTAATGTTATATCTAATATTATTTAGAATTTATGTTTTTGTTAATGCGAGGGTTAATAAGGTATTTTCATTTTTATTGGCCATTCTTAGTCGCAATTTTTTTATTAATTCATGATTAAGTCTGAGCCATAAATACATTGTTAGATATAAAGATACTCAGAGAATTCAAAAATGATGAACCAGCATTAACTAATAAAACAATACAATAATACGATCAGTGGTTAGAAAAAATATTTTTTTTATGTTTAATTATAATAAGTTAAATAGTTATATTTGTTGTAAGAATGCCATATAATATAAAATAGATTATCTACATATTACTTTCCGTGTATATATATATATATATATATATATATATATATATATATATATATATATATATATATATACAGGTAACCCCCGTACAACACGGTATTTCTATAACACTCTTTCACTTTAACACGTTTCGAGAATTAGGGAAAACCCTCTTACAATACGGAACGAAATAAGAGCTTTTAAGTGCACAAGATATCTCATTGAAAATGTTTCATTTGAGCGTGTATGTCTTATCAGATTTTCATGCAGAATTTTGAAATTTATTAGAATTTGAAATCCATTTTGTTCGTGGAATATTAAGTACATTTTAAAACTTTGTGTTTTTCTTTTTACCACATTATACATAGTTAAAAAAAATTCGGGTTTTTTTATGATAATGTAGCATGCGTGTATGTGCGTGAGAGAGAAAGATTTGTAAAAATTAGCAAAAAGTTCACTTTTATTAAAATTATTCATATTTAAATCTATGAATTTTTACTCTAAGATTTGTCATTTCAGCCATTCGGTTTCTAATTTGTTTCTAAATGTGTGATATTTTTAAATAGCTAAATAATATTGTTTGTTTGTTTTGGGAGTGTGGCGAAATCATTTTAACACAATTTTTTATCCACAGCATCACAATGGTTATCAAGTGTTCAATAATCACTTATTGTCCACATTTTTTTATAAAAATAGTGTATTAATGTGCATTTCAATGGCGATACCATCATCGTCTGAACCTTTTTGTGACAATAATAAGTGATTATTGAAAACGTCATAACCATTGTGGTACTGTGGATAAAAATTCATTTTTGTTAAAGCTTAATAATAGTTACTGAATTATATATGGTTTGTATTTCATAAGGATTATATAGAGTCATCTAAATGTGACGCTTAGATTTGTGTTTCATTAAAAGAAACATGTGTATATGGTGGTCTATAGGGAAACATATGTATAGTTTCTTTTGTTTCTTTTTAATAAAACACAAATCTAGGCGTCACATTTAGATGGCCCTATACAATATATCTTATTCCATCCACATTTAATAATTGAATTGTCTTGCTTTGCTGTTTGTCAGAACTAGTTTATAGATTTTATTTATTGATTTTCTTTAATGATAGGGTAAAGTTATAGATTAGAGGTTCCTAAAATGTAGTTACCTAAATTTTAGTTATTTATCTTTTCATTAATTTGAAAATAAAGTTATTAATTAAAAAATAGAATATATATATATATATAAAATAGCAAAAGCAGCTTGTTTCTATCCATTGCTAAGTATATGTTTCTGAAATTGAAAACTTTCTAATTTCAGTGATTTAATGAGGTTGTCTTACATTTCATGTTATAATATTTTCTTAATTTTGTCCTTAATAAATGTACTTATGTTTGAGATGATTGTAATTGAGACTTAATGCGCTAATCCTACTTATGTGTTTGTTAACTCTCTTCCTTTCTGTCTCTCTTTCTTTCTCTCTCTCTTTATCTCTTATGTATAGAGTTTTTTAGGCGTGATAGAACTTTAAATTGATTCCCTATTGAAAGTTTTATTTAACTTAAAAAAAACATGTATGTATACATGATACGAGGATCGTTTTTAAATATGATAAATTTATTTATTGTTTAATTTAATTACATAATTTAATTAAATTTTTAATTAAATTTAATTAAATTAAATTCGGTTTTTCTTACTTTTTTACCATACTTATCAAACAATTCTCATATATATATATATATATATATATATATATATATATATATATACACATACATACATACACCCGCCTCTCAATTTACGCGGAGTATCCGATCCACGTGGATTTGTTTTACGCGAATGAAAATCGCGTAAATTGAGTCTGTCAGTACAATCGAAAAAATATTGGAAATAAAAGTTAGTAAAGTTGTAAAAACACATATTTATTTCACATAGCTTAGCAAAAAAATAATAACGTTTTAGAAAACAAAATTAAATAAATTTTATTCGGTGTCACTATCGCTACTGTATTTTAAAACAATCAACCTTTTATATATTTATATCGTGCTTTTATACGTTCAAGTAAGAATTTGCTTCACTCTGATATATAATAAATTCCATGAAAAATTATATAAAATGAAATCTATCCGACTGAGTATAAAAAATGCCGCGTAAATCAATACCGCGTAAAAAAAGTCCCGCGTAAATTGAGGGACGGGTGTATATATATATATATATATATATAGGTGTTTTTTTAGGTCAGATAGAACTTTCAATTGGGATTCAATTTAAAGTTCTATCACGCTTAAAAATCTCTCTCTCTCTCTCTCTCTCTCTCTATATATATATATATATATATATATATATATATATATATATATATATATATATATATATATATATATAATGCGCAGACATATTAAAATTCGTTTAAATGGATTAGAGGAGAAAGTTATTGGATCAGTCGAAGTGGGAAATTTTGGGAGAGGCTTTCATTCAGTAGTAGATAAATAGAGACTGATGATGATAATAATGATAGTATATATTTCTTTTAATACGCTATATATAAGTTAAGAATATTTACTGGGAAGGAAAAAATAGTATTTATAAAAATGTTAAGGTACACTCATAGTTATGTTATAATCAAAATAAAGATATTTTAACATATTCATCTCTTTTCTTATATCCGCTATGGAGAAGATGTTTTATTCAATTTTCCGCAATATTTATATATGGCTGTGTGAAAATAAATCATGAAATTTTTGAAAATTAAAAAAAATACAATTTTTAGGCAAAATTAAATTAAATATTACTTTTTAATAAAAAATGTTTGTGGTTTTCTAGTCATAAACCATAAGTTTAGTTCATTATTATGACCGAATTGTTTAAAAAAACAGAATATGTTCTAAGAATATAAAGTGTAAATTCAATGTCATGACGTTATTTAAATAAATTAATGTAATAATTCTTAGATTGAAATGATTTTTAGTACTACGTCAGAAGTTAACATATTTATTTATTTTTCGTTGAACAATTTTTTTTGAAGATTTGTGTTTATTAAAAATATATATTAATTTTTTTCTAAAAAAGTAAATTATAAAAAAGTTTGTTTTTTTATTGTCCGATATGAAAGAGGAAGTAATAAATTATGTTTTATGACGATGATGCTTCAGTATTGTGAAAGTGTAATAAATAAATAATGTAATAATTTTATTTATGAATTTCAAAAATAAAGTTAGTTTTTTACTCAATATTGGAAAAGTTAAATTAATAAATTATACTAAGAATTGAATATTAGTTATAATCACTTTCTGTTTTTAAGTTTGAAAATTGACACTGTATTTAATAATGTGAAAATTTGTAGTCATCCAAATGTGATGCCTAGATTTGTGTTTTATTAAAAAGAAACTACTCACGTGTTTCTTTTTAATCAAACATAAATCTAGATGTTACATTTGGATGACCCTATATATAAATAAAAATGACACTAACTGTATTATGTAATATAAAAATATAATTATTTTTTATTCTATTGATTTATATCCTTTATGTATGAAATATTTTAAACAACAACAATTCTTATACCTTAGAATAGTGATAAATATTTTTTCACTATTTGTTTTAGAACTGTAGTGAATTCACTTTCATATAAATGAATTATTACTTCAACATTATAAGATATCAAAAGTTGTTCAATAAATTACTTCTTGCTCACTCTGTTTGTTTATAATAACAATAAGCTAATGCGAATTTCTAAGGAGATGCCATCATCAGAGCGTTGTGTTATAATATTTTAAATTTAGATATTTATTACACAATATTCTAATGATGATAGCCTTACTATTAAAATGCGCATGAGATTATTGTTGTTATGAACGATCAGTGCAGAAAAAGGAACTAAATTCTCATTTATATTTGAATCACAATCGTAAATTACATTACAAGGTGAAATTACATATTCAAAAAAATTCAGTAGTTTTTATATTTTTTTAATAATTATTGTAGTGTATGGTGTTTTATAATTTGTTAATATGATTAAGAAAATGTTTATTAAATATATAACATACATAACGCTGCATTGTAAAGTCTTAGATTTTATAATACAACACACTGATAATATAGGGTCATCCAAATAAGACGACTAGATTTGTGATTTATTGAAAAGAAACATGTGTGAAGGGAAATATGTGTATAAATTCTTTTGGTTCTTTTTAATAAAACATAAATCTTGCGTCGCATTTAGATGAGCCCATATTAGCATTGCTATCGAAATATGCATCAATTTTTTAGGGAATAAAGTGAATAATAACCACCAGTGCTGTATCATTGTTTACAAAGGAGCCGATAGAGTGCTAGTGTGTTTACCCTATGAAAAACGATTTTTGTATCACAGATAATCTGTTCATCTTTAGGTTCGATTGAACTTTCGTAAAGGGGTAGAACAATTTTTGAAGTCTCCAATGGGATTGCTTTGCGATATTTGGCCAACAGAGTTTCAAGCTGCTTACTAGGGCAAGATTGTTATTTACTAAAGTGAGCAATAATTGATTATTGGACATTTTTATAAAATATTATTTTGTTGAGGGTTGAAAGGAGTAATTATGTCAAAGTAAATGTGCCACACTATTAAAACAAATTTTAATAATATGCCCATTATGGTCACTGAAATGCACACTAACGAAAAAAATTATAATAATCAATTGTTGATTATATTAGTACTAGAATTATCAACGAAATTATTAAGAAACAGGTAACCCCCATATAACACGGCATTCCTACAACACGATTTCGTTCTAACACGGTTGGAGAATTGAGAGAAATCCCAATATAACATGAGCATTTTTTTTAAACAGAATATATTTTAAGAGTATATTTTCTGTAAATATATTATATTTTTTTAAGAGGAAAATGTTTTTGAAATGTTATGAGTAACTTAGTAAATCTGTTATGAAAATTTTATATATATTTTTAACTAATTAAAATAATTTGTTCCGGTATATCTACATATAATATATACAGGAATACCTCGCATAGTCAGGCTAATCGGTTCCATTGATTAGCCGGACTATTTGAAACCGGACTAACCGAAACATTAACTAAATACAAAAAAACGTTAATTGGTTCAAACAATTTTTTTCCCTGTTTTTCAGTAAATAAAACGAGGATATTATATTCAAATGTTTGTATGTATCAACAAAACAAAATCAGGGATTTATACATTCTTGTTAAAACATTTTAAATTCATTTTCAAATGGGTTATTAAAATTTAATTATCAGGAAATCGATTTTATTCTAGAGTTGCGAATCAAAAACTAATAGAAAAAGAAAAAGACCACAAAACTAGAACTGCGCATGCTTTGCGCATCATGTGCATATACGATTTCGGTTTTCTTTTTTATTATGTTTTCATAATAAAGGGAAAAATTGAAAATTTGCGTATAAAAATAATTTTATGTATTAATTTTTTGGGATTTTTTGAAGAAAAACTTTTTAGTAGGATTTTTTTCAGTAGAAAAATTTTTTTTAAAGGCATTTAAACCGAATTATTGTGAAACGGACTAATCGAGGTATTACTGTATATGTGTATATATATATATATATATATATATATATATATATATATATATATATATATATATATATATATATAAATATAGAATAAATATATATAAAATTAATCATCTGCGTATTGTAGAAAAAGTTGTGGAAAATCTCAGTAAAGCGATTTAAGTAAGGATTTATATATAAAAAAATAAAACCTGTTATTCTGACAGGTTTGGTAATTTTAGTATTAATAAAATATTTTTATTTTGGAATTATTATTTTAACTGTATTTAAAGTTATTTTTTTATTATAATTTATAAAATATTAATTATGAAATATATAAAAATATCTTTTCATTAGGTATACTTGCAATTAGTATTTTTTAAAATATTATAAGATCAAAAAGTTTGAAAAATTTTAAATCATTTTTTATTAATTACATTTTTTCTTTGCAGGTAAACATTCAAAATATATGTTTAAGAATATTCTCCACTTTGTTTCATTTGATATGCCAATCGACGAAGAAAAGGTATTTAAAAATCTATTTACATTAATAATTTAAAATTGTGAGTGGGAAGATCAGTTCTATTATCGTTATATTTATTTTGATAATCAATAATGACTTATTCAAAGAGATTTATATTTTTTTATATAAATAATAAATGATAAATTTCGCAGCTAATGATATTTGCAAAAAAAACATTCTTAATTCATTTTTTGTGTTAACAAAACAACAATATTTTATGTTAATTATATTTAATATGTATTACTGTAAGATAATTTTCTCTTTTATAATTTTATTTTCAATACCTGTCAATTGACAAATTATTTATGCTTCATTTCATATTTAGAAAACGTTGTAAAATGTCTAGATGTTTAAATGCTATTTCAAATGAAGTTATATATATATATATATATATATATATATATATATATATATATATATATATATATATATATATATATATATATATGTAAATATACACATAAAAAAAAGTTATAGTAGAATGTGAATGTCCATATATACATTTAATTAATTGATATTAAGATATTAAGAAAAAAACTTTTGTTGTAATATTGTTATAAATTTTTATTTGCAACAATGTCTGTTTTCTATTCTATTTTTATTTTTACTTGTATATACATTGGGCATATAAAATGTTTGGTCACCTTACCACATTTTATAATAAAATCTGTTTTATTTTGTTAATCGTAAGTTTTAATTAATTCTTTGTTATCTATTTATATATTATATTTAACACAATCTTGATCGAACGTATTTAAAAAAATTGATAAATAAATTAAATACGGGTTATCTATATAAAATTTGGTGGTTAGCTTTTTGAAAAAAATGTTGTCTTATACTGGACTAAGAATTAGCAAAAAAATAGGGTTAGGTTCTAATAAGTCATAAAAATAGACTATTTTTATTACTTATTAGAACATTAACTTATTAGACATTTTCATAATATATTGTATCGTTAGAATGATGTATGTGATTTGCCGTAGTTTTAAAATAAATAACGGAAGCATTTTATTCACTTTAATACTTTTTTTGTTGTTGTTGTCTAACTACGAGCTTTTGTGTAATTTATAGACAATTAGTAGTGTAGTTTGATGTAAAGTGAATTAGCCACAGTTCCAAAACAATAAATTACTCGAATAGTTTAAATGGGACATTTTAGAGCATTTTCTATATGGTCTTGTTTTTTGTAACAGTTTTGTTCTTAGTGATAATCATCTGTTTTTCTATCTCAAGATACAGATATACATTTTTATCATTCTATTAACTAACTCATTTTATGTTTAAAAAATCTCAGTGATTTTAAATATATTAACTGCAAATTTTTCAAAAATGAAAAGACAACGTAGAATTGTAAATCTTATAACAGCTAGCTTGATTTTTTTGGAAAATGGACTTAGGCCACTTTTAAAATAAGCAGCTTATATATATATATATATATATATATATATATATATATATATATATATATGGTGACGAGGGTTTTTTGATAAGTATGGTAAAAAAGTAAGAAAAACTAAATTAAAAAATTAATAAAATTAATTAATTAAATTAAATTAAACAAAAAAAAATTACCATACTTATCAAACGACCCTCGTGTATATATATATATATATATATATATATATATATATATGATATGATATATATATATATATATATATATATATATATATGTAGTGTTTTTTTAGGTTAGATAAAACTTTCAATAGGAATTTAATTTAAAGTTCTATCACATTTAAAAAAATTCTATATTTTTGAGCAGAGTTTGAGAAGGGAACAGGAAACAAAAAGTATTGTGTACGATTAGTTGAAAGATTTGTCGGTGACCTTCGATGAAGGATACAAAGTTAGTCTTAAGATTCAATAAATGCCTTAATTTACCTTGTGACTATGTGGAAAAGTAGTCTAATCAATATACAGCATTCTGTAATAAGTACATTTTAAAATTTTCTTTCCATTTTTTTTACATCCAGCCAGTTATTTCTTTTGGGATGTACCTCTTTATATACATACACATATACACACATTGTCAAACTATTATGTGTATTATATTAGTTGTTAATTTGATATTAGTATTAAAGCTTGCTGATTACTAAAAATAAATTCTTTCCTTAATGGAAAAAAGCTTGGATATTAAGACCATATCAGTAGTTATTTATGAACATTTTACAGTTATGAATACTCTGAAAAATTTACTGCTGTTTTTGAAGGCATGAAATAAACGGAACATTAAATTGGAGCAATTTTGTTATTAATTAATTAATGACGAATTTATATGCACGTAATCCTGTTGATATTTCCTTGACGTCGAATCAAAAGACCGTAGGTGTACGAATACACATTGGAACCACTGTCTGTCAGTGTTTGATATTTATTTCTGTTATAATTGAATGTAATACAACTCCCGTGTTTGCTTATCCATCGTTTATTCTACCTACAGATTGTCCGATATCTGCCGGCGTTATCGGAACGGCGTTAAGAGTATATTCACTTGCACACCGAATGCATGTGCGTGAGGTGCATGCACGTTGTGCACAAGTCGTCGTCTCTTCAGACGTAGAGGGGTTCGGTAGATGGGCGATCGGAGACGAAAGATCCACGCCCACTGACCATCGCATGTATAACTGTTTATTGTGTCGATCTGTGCACGCATGATCGACTGATATATTGACTCGCAACATTTTTTTGTGCTGATTTCTCGCATCAGATAGTTTGTTATATTGCATTTAATTGCATTTTGCAAATTTCGATAAACATCTTCGATGTCATCACAAAATTGTAAATGCCAGAAATATTTATTTGTATTAAAGCTTATTCAGTATGACATTTACAAGTATTTTGTGAAAAAGTGTTTTTCAATTTTCTAGTATATTTCTTAGAAAATAGTTATAAATCGTTGTTTTGCATACACATGTAATTGCAATCGATCAATCATATATATATATATATATATATATATATATATATATATATATATATATATATATATATATATATATTAAGTTGTCACCTAAGTCTTTGCGTTTTTTGTAAATAGTTTTAAAAAAGAGAAAATAAAATGCGTAACTTTTTTGATCAATTATATATTCTCCTTCATTTTCTACAGCCTTTCTCTACCTGTCAATTAATTTTTCAATACCCATTTCGAAAAACATTGGATTTTTAGAATCAATAAATTATTTAATATCATTTTTTATGTCTTCTTTCGTTTAGTAAATTTTTCCATTTAAAAAATTTTGTAGAGATCTAAATAGATGATAATCGCTTGATGATATATCCAAAGAATATGGTGGGTGAGGTAGAAGTTCCCAAGTAAATTAATTTATTTTTCCAATTGTCTTCTTTGAAACGTGGAAGCGAGCATTATCTTGGCGTAAAATTACTCATTTTTAATTTAAAAGTGCCGGCGTTTTTATAGACAACGCCTCTTTCAAACGATCTAATTGTTCACAATACACACCTGTCGTAATTGTCTGTCCATAATCCAATAATTCAAAATAAATTACGACCCTCATATCCCACCAAATACATAGCATGATCTTCTTGGGGTGTAATCTGGCTCTTGGTGAAGGAATTAGAAGTTGATTCGCGTTAAACCACTGCCTTTTGCGTTATGTGTTGACGTAGAGAATCAATTTCTCTTCCCCAGTAACAACTCGTTTCAAAAATGACTCCCATTGTTCCCGAATCAATTACGACTGGCATATTAATGCACGCTACGCGAGATTATGTTCGAATAATTTATGAGGTACCAATTTGTCGCAAGGTGACAAATTTTCCATTTTTTTAAAGTATTTATGAACAACTTCAAGATGCATTTCGAGTCTTTGTGCTAGCTCTTGTACCGTTAACCTGGGATTTGCTTTCATAACAACTTTAATCTTCTCATTATCAATCACTTTTGGTCTTCCCGACCTTGATATGTCTTTAATGTCTAAATTTTCGGAACAAAATTTGTTGAACCACATTTAGCACTTTCTAATTTTTATTCCATCCGTGCTCATTGTTTTACAGATGTTTTCGACTGCCATTGTTGCATTATATCCAAGTTGGACTCATAAAACATAATGTAGCATAACTGAGTTTCTCTTATCTCCACTGCCATTGTTTATTTGGGGTTGAAAATGTTAAATATTTATATAATGGGTTTCGAAAGAGCACCACCGACACAAGCACTGCTGATGAACACTGAAATAATATTGTTAATATCTCTAGTTTACAGAAAGTTATGCATTTTAACTGTTGTTAAAAAAACGCAGACTTATGTGACAGCCTAATATAATCATTTCCAAGACTCAATTTGCTGTCACGCTCAAATGAATTTCTTTTAAAATATTTAAATAATCACATTTATTCATTGTGCATTCAATGAATCACAATGTTCCAACTCCTGTAGTCTCTTTATCCCCTCCAAGCATAACAACTCCACCACAGTGCTTGATAATTAGAAATAAATTCTCTTTATTGTAGTGTTTTATTTGGAGATATTTTTATTTTTTCACACAATTTTTTATTTTTTATCGTTTTTTTCATTTCAAATAACTTTTGGCGGGCACTGTATAGATCTTCTTATTGTAACAAACTTTTACCAATAGACAAAATATTAGAAAATATATAATTAACGTGTTATCTGGCAAGCGAAATTTTTATGCGTGCCCCATATGACAAAGTAACATTTCTATTATTAAAAACTCACAATAATAAAATTTGCATTCTATAATTAAATTGGGCTATATCACTTTTGCGTTATACTTTTATTCCACTATTATATACCAGTGATTCCAGCGGCGTAGGAAAATAATAACTGAATTCAAGTTACTGAATTTAGAAAAAAAATGGTTTACTCAATGTCGAGAAAAAGTTGTATGCCTTACTGCAAGTCACAAAAAGACTTATCACAAAATAAAAATAAAAGAGGGATGCGCAAAGTTAGAAGATGTTATAAAAAATGTTACACAAAATTGTTAAAAAGTACTTTAGAGAGGAGCTAAAAATCTATACAAAGAGTGTTAAATTGCGATGATAGCTCGCACCTTTTCTTGTAGTACTTCAGTAAACTACATCGACATGTGTCTAATTTTATATTTCTATTTTTGTAAAAAAGGTGATTCTCTAGCGTGGTTTCAACATTTTTTTCCGAATTTTCCGAGAATTACCGAAGTATAAATTTTAAGATAAATGAAAATTAATAAAAAATGAAAAAAGATAGATTTCAGGTAGTCTTCTCGGACAAAATAAATTTTAATTGTATTATTAAATTTGAAAGCGCACCAGATTATCAATTTATAATAAATAGAATTTACAATTACCGAATAATTAACATAGTTTTTTAAACGTTTTGTTTTTCATAATTTATTTATATTGTTAAACAGAAACGAGTTCGAGGGTCGACAAGCAAAGTGAGTAGAGAGTAGAGCCCCCTGATATGATAAAAATAAACATTTTAAAATTCACATGTGCACTTATTATTTTAAATCATTCTCTAAATACTAATTATATTTTCAAAATTATAAATATTATTATTTACTAATTTGATGCATTTTTTTCGGTCTGTTATTATCGGTTACCAATGGCCTTCACGGCGTCTTTGGAATTTATGGTAGCGGCCACCAGTGACCGGAATAGTAGTTAACACTTTATAATTAAAAATAGTCTAGATTTTATAATACGGCATTTTGACGATATCATTTAGTTATTGAATGCGCAAGGGCTTGCAAGTAAATAAGGTTAAATATTTTACATTTTTTATGTTTTTAAAAAAGCATTTTTTTTTTATATATGATTTCTGTTTCAAATAATTCCCCGTTTTAATATACATAAAATCACTGAATTTTCTATAAAATCTCAAGTACCTTCATTTTAACTCTAAACTTTATTCTTAATAATAATAATTTATGTTGTGTAATATAAACGTTTTTTAATGTATTGAAAATTATTCTTAACGCAATTGATTAGCAATAAAAAGCTGTGTATGACCAATAAATCATTCATATGAGCATAATGTAATTTTGAACATTAATATAATTGAATTATTGTGCATTAATATAATAGAATCCTTTCTTGCAATTTACTACAATAATAAACTTTTTTTTGCAAATTTTAACGTTAGATAATAACAAGTTAATTGAATAAAGATATGTTATATAGATGTTTTTTAAATGTGATAGAACTTCTTTCTAAATTTGTCTTCTTTCTATCTAACCTACAAAATATCCCTTATATATATATATATATATATATATATATATATATATATATATATATATTCATATATGTGTATGTATATGTTAATGTATGATAAAGTGTTTTTTTTTAGGTTAGATAGAACTTTTGATAGAGATTCAATTTAAACAAATGAATTTTAACCCCAACACCACAATAATTTAAAGTGTTCAATAATCACTTATTGTTCACTTATTATTTATAATTATATAATCTATAATTATATCGGCTGATGCATTTCGATGGCGACGCCATCATCGTCAGAGCCTTTCTGATGATGGCGTCGCCATCGAAATCCATCAGCCGATATAATTATAGATTATATAATTATAAATAATAAGTGAACAATAAGTGATTATTGAACACTTTAAATTATTGTGGTGTTGGGGTTAAAATTCATTCGTGTAAAGTGAATCAGCCACAGTTCCAAAACAACAAATAAATTCAGTTTAAAGTTTTATCACGTTTAAAAACACCATTAAATAATAAATATAATAAATGAAAAAAAATTATTGAATCATATTAAATTTTTTTTGAGTAATGTTTGTATTATAGTATTGAATGAAAAAATATTTTTCAAGTTTAAAATTGATTAAAATATTTACATTTTTTACATTTATTTTCGTTTAATACTTATCCAATGTTTTAATAGACTTGCTCATGTACATTTATATTGAAATTCGTATGTATTTGTGAAAAAATATATTTAACCGAGATGAATGGAATTCGATAAAACATTGATGATCTGTATGGTATGTTCACAGGTTCAATTAGCTTATATGAACTTTATCCTCTATAATACAACTTATAACTGTACTTTTTGACCCACCGTAAAAACTACTTACATTACTGTAACATATACTTTAACTGCTTATATACAATAGTTTAATATAAATTTCCTGTCAAAGAATATTGCACTTTTATTACTCGTTATGCATGTTAAATCATATTTTATATGCAAAATGACGTTATTATATATTTTGCATATATATATATATATATATATATATATATATATATATATATATGTATGTAGTTAATAGCAATAACTATAAATAATATTACAAATATTGATTAGTTTTATTGGAACATTCAGAAAATATTTTCCTTTTTCATACTATAATATAAAATAAGCAATGAAAAATCAGACGTGTTTACATGCATATATTATATTTTTGTGTAATTAAGTTATTATTTTATTAGTTGTCTGTAATAAATAATGTTTTCAAAGATATTTTTAAAAATCTAGGTGTTACCGTCTCTTACTCGCTTTGTTCATCGACCTTCAAACTTGCTTCTGTTTAACAATGTAGATAAGTTATGAAAAATAAAATGTTTAGAAAGTTATGTTAATTCTTCTGTAATTGTAGATTCTGTTTAATATAAATTGATGGTCTGGTGTACATTCAAATCGAATGTCAATACAAATAAAATTTATTTTACTCGAAAAACTATCCGAAAACACTGCCCCAAAATCTATCTTTTTCCATTTTTTGTTAATTTCAATATTTTATAAAATTTGTACTTCGGTAACTCACAGAAAACTTCGGGAACGAAATTTCTCTATTTCTCTATATATGAAATAGTTCTAATCAATGTCCTTAATACTCGCTCTACTCCGAACGTGACTGATTATCTCTGAAGATTAATGATTGCAATTGCGGAGTGATGTGAAAATTTCACACGTCACTCCGCAATGGCAACCGTTAACCGTTAATGATTTCATATAATCCCACAGAAAAAAAAACAATGGAGTTAAATCACATGATCTTAGTGGCCAATTGATGGGTCCATTTCGTGAAATAATGAACTCATTAAACATTTGTTTCAACAAGTCTATTGAAGTTTTTACAATTGTAAGCGTTGTTGAAATATTAAACGTTCTATGATAATTTGTCAAACTATACTGAGTTGAAGTGTCAAAATGAGTTAAAAAAAAATCAAACATGGCTGTCACTAGTTGTCAAAGTTTTGACATTCATATTGGAAAACCTTATTTTAAAATAAGTGTATTAAGCATGTACAAAAGTTTTTTTTTCATAAGTTTTGGTTTTATTTTCATAATATATACATGCAATTTAATTAATAAAATATATCTCTTCGTTTTGTATGACTTTTGTTCTCTTTTGAGCTAGTTTCCGATTTTTTTTGCGAAAAAAGTTATCAGCTTGAAGAAAGGAAAATCATTAATCTATTGTCGTATCTTAATCATATCTTAAAAGCGCTGAGTAATTAGAGTTCTGTGTCAAAATATATTTTATTCAGATTGTTTCACATCCGGGGAATACACCGCGTGCGAAAGAACTTCTCTGCTCAAATTAAAGGTTTGCTGAGAATTGAAAGCAACGTACAGTTTAGGGTGTACATCTGCGACAGCTGATAGATTTATTTTATAAAAGGTATCGTGTTTATAAATGTGGTAATAACAATAAATTATCCACTATTATCTAAGTGCTGAAGGGTTTAATTAAAGAAGTCAACCCTAACAAATAAGCAAAGTAAAGCTACATGTGGCTTAACGTTGTCTTATAGCAAAAGTATTGTATAGTTTTCTTATCCAGCAAATGTTTTTTTATTATTCATTTAATTCCATTTTGTAAGACAAATGATTTAATTAACAATTACAGATGATCTTTATATATATATATATATATATATATATATATATATATATATATATATATATATATATATATATATATATATGTAGAGAGAGAGAGAGAGAGAGAGAGATGGGGGAGAGGAGGAGAGAGAAAGAGTTTTCCAATAAGCGCTTCAGAAATTAAATGGAAATAAAACAAACGTTATATAATTAACAACCTATTTATTTTTTATTTTTAAGCATATTCTATGGCATTGATGATAGAAAACCATTTCACTTATATGATTACCACGACTTGACATAGTGTATTCGTTTAGTCTAATTTTTAGTCACTCTTCCATATAATTGTAGTCTAATTTCATAAATTACACGTTTAATTTTTATTTTTAATGCTTTTGTTGAATAAATCAATGATTTCACATAACCTCACAGAAAATAATGCAATGGATTTATATCACATGATTTTCGTAGCCAATTGATTGGTCCATTTGTGAAATAATGGATTTATTAAATTTGTGTTTCAATAAGTCTTTTAAAGTTTTTACAATTTTAAAGCGTTGTTGAAGTTTAAAATGTTTCATGATAATTTGTCACACTATACTGAGTTGAAATGTCAAAATGAGCATTAAAAAAATTCAAACACGGCTACCACCAGTTGTCAAAGTTCTGACATTTTTATTGGAAAACTTTCTCTCTCTCTCTCTCTCTCTCTCTCTCTCTCTATATATATATATATATACATACATACATACATACATACATACATACATACATACATACATACATACATACATACATACATACATACATACATACATACATACATGCATACATACATACATACATACATACATACATACATACATACATACATACATACATACATACATACATACATACATACATACATACATACATACATACATACATACATACATACATACATACATACATACATACATACATACATACATACATACATACATACATACATACATACATACATACATACATACATACATACATACATACATACATACATACATACATACATACATACATACATACATACATACATACATACATACATACATACATACATACATACATACATACATACATACATACATACATACATACATACATACATACATTCATACATACATTCATACATACATTCATTCATACATACATTCATACATTCATACATACATACATTCATACATACATACATTCATACATACATACATTCATACATACATACATTCATACATACATACATTCATACATACATACATACATACATACATACATACATACATACATACATACATACATACACACACACACACACACACACACATGCATACACACACACACACAAACATACCTATACGTATTATATAATATACGAATAAATTTCTTTCAGTCATAAATTCAAAAATAAACTTTTTATTCAAAAATGAAACTTCATTCTCTAACAAAGATTCATGAAATTATAATTTGAATTAATCTTACATTTATTTAATTTGATAATGAGTAACATTTTAACGCGCCATATTTTAGAGAATGAATTTGCTTAAATAAAGAAAAAATATAATCGTTTGTTTTTGAAAATACAATTTTAATTTACTTTTATTCTCGCTGATAAAATAGATAATTTAAAGCTTTGTATATCTTTAATAGATTTCTTTAAATTAAGTAAAAATACGACTGATTTTTTCATTAAATATTAAATTATCTGGTTTGAAATTTCATTGATTGTAAATTATAATCAATGCTAAAGTATTACATTTTTTGTCTGCATAAATTTAACCCTTATGTGCGCACCCAACTTTACCTACGTTGTTACATACATTACATTTACCCATACTATTTTAATTAGTTTTTAAGCGCAGGTAACGGATACGTGTGCAATCAATTTTGTTTATTGAATAAACATAAATAAAAACATATTTAATACATTTCATACATAGGCATACATACATACGGTTTATATACATACAAAGAGCAGTCGGAGCATAGGCTTCGACGTATATTTTTGAGGCAATTGAATTAACGAGGCCTTTGATAGAAGAGCGATTTTCAAATGACCAAGTGATGCATAAATCACTCTGCAAAGACCGCAATCGAAGCTGTGCTCATACCACAGCGTGCACCTCTTGATCCTGCTGCGAAAGATGATACATCGAGATAGCTCTGGTAGAAAAAAAGTAACTGGCTCTTGTCATGTATGTAGCAGACTTGTCATTAAAAGACGCAGAAAAACCCGAAAGTCTTGTGTAAAATGCGAGCAACCTGTATGCGATGAACACTGTCACAAATTAACATGCAGCATAATGTAAAAGTAAACTTTTGTTCAATATAACTTCAAAAACAATGTAATTTGTTTATTAACAATCCTTCTTTAATTGTATCATTTATTAACATTAAAATTTGATATTCATCAACAATAAAACTTGTTTTTAATGAATTGAAATATCTCATGTGACCCGGGTTGTTTCAAACCTATTTTTTTCTATAAAAATAAATCAATATTGAAATACATTTGTAAATTAGTTAAATCGCGAGGATTGAAAGTCCAGATCGGATTAAATTTTTGAAAAAATATTAACAAAAATGTGACTATACCCGGTATTCTATATCTTTTGTATACTTTTTAATTACACATATGTATTTATTTCGTTATAAAAAGTCTGTCCGTTTTTCGTATGTATCAATTTTAATATACATTTGTCTTAATTAATTTCTTTTTAATTTTATAATTAACAAAAGTTTATCAATCAATTACGCGCAAATGATTTCCAACTGTCATTATCGTTGTTATTTGGTCAACAGCCGGAATTGGATATTCAAGTACGTACCAGGGGGCTGTCCGTCCGTCATATGCACGTTTACTGTATATATACATATTTCATGTAGGTCAGTTTGTCTGAGCATCTGACCGTTGAAATTTTTTTCACGTGTATTGTTAATAATACAGCGCGATATGCACGATGGTTATAAAATTTATGATCGTTTTAAGTACCAGAAATTTGCTTTTATACCCGTCGTTCATAAATGGACATATATTGTGGATTGATTGAAATCGTCAAAGAAAGAAATAGATTGATGGCTCGTTGTCGAATATTTTACATGTGTTTCTTTTCGTCGTATTTATCACTTTTTTAATGGTTTTATGCGTAGGCGTTCACGATCAGCATTATTGTGAATTACGTTCAACAGTCATAAAACTCTTTCTCGGATTGTGTCTTGGAATATTAAGCGCAGGTATACAACGAACCGTACGACTATTCAGTATGTTTTAAACGGTTTTTTTTATTATTATTATTAGTGCGAGCCTTGAAATTAGGTCTACATTTTTTACACTTTCATTATGTTTTATGAAAGCCGAACTAATTCAAATATCGTGTTTTTGTTATCCTTTTGAAAAAGATAAAGTAGCGATAATACATGTTATAAATTAAAAAAAAAAAACACAAAAATAACTTAAAACTAAAACATTATATTTTTCAAAATAGATATAAATAATAAGGAAACCAGTGTAAACATCTCGTATTACTTAAGTACACAAGAGGCTTATCAAAAACTCTAAAAAAAATAATTCTAGATTAATTTATACAGCAAAAATAGTTTAAAAATATATTTCAAAACCGAAAATCTTGATATAAAAAAAAATCCTATATTTATGAAATAAATTGTAATAATTGTGAAAAATATTACATACTACAGAGGAAAAGAACAGTAGGATTCAGATTGAAGGTACATAAAGCTGGTTATACGATAATATATAAGATAATCCAAATGTGATACCTAGATTTGTGTTTTATTAACACATTACCACCCGGCCATACATAAACATCTATTTTGTATTGAACTACTGCAAGACCGTTCACGCGTTAACGCGTGTTTCGTTGTATGAACTTTTAACGCCTATATATATATATATATATATATATATATATATATATATATATATATATATATATATATATATCCGTCCCTCAATTTACGCGGAGTATCCGTTCCACGTGGATTTGTTTACGCGAATGAAAATCGTGAAAATTGAGTCTGTCAGTACAATAGAAAAAATATTGGAAATAAAAGCTAGTAAAATTGTAGAAACACATATTTATTTCACATAGCTTAACAAAAAATTAATGACGTTTTAGAAAATAAAAGTAGATAAATTTTATTCGGTGTCACTATCGCTACTGCAATTCAAAACAATCAATCTTTTATATATTTATATCGTGCTATTTATTCGTTCAAGTAAGAATTTGCGTCAATCTGATATATAATAAATTCCATGAAAAATTATATAAAATGAAATCTATCTGACCGCGTATAAAAAGTGCCACGTAAATCAATATCGCGTAAAAAAAGTCCCGCGTAAATTGAGGGACGGGTATATATATATATATATATATATATATATATATATATATATATATATATATATATATCCATATATACATACATACATACATAAATATATACATACAAATATTTATATATACAAACTACTAACTATATTTTTTTCTAATTCCATCAAAAGATGGTGGTGTATATATTCAAAATATTGGTAAATTATAAAAAACATTTCAGATATTTTATTTAAAATATCTGATATATATATATTAATGTTTTTCAAAAGTAATCTCTATCCGTAGAAAAGATCTGTTTTTTGGAATAAAATCGAAATTGGTTCTCTTATTTTTTTTTCTAACAACTTCTGTATACAGAATATATGCGTTACGTAATTTATCATATTTTTATCCCTTCTAGATGTTTTTTACGCTGAAAAGTGTTTTTTATAATAAACTATGTTTATTTTAAAGCATTTCTTTTTTGTACTTTATCACGCTGGTACATTCATTACAGGTTGAAAACCACTATTGAATTTACATATCTATGCGTCGAACCCTTTTATAGGCAGATATGAAATTCCATTTCAAAATGTTCATTCGTTTAAGAATTACATCGATTTTATGAAGAAATTATTTTTGTGCATTTTTTTGCGAAATTCGCCTGACTCTAGATGAAGTCTAGCGCGAAATACAGCGGGCCATAATGTGTTAAAAAGAAACATGTGTATAGTTTCTTTTTAATA
This sequence comes from Neoneuromus ignobilis, assembly GCA_029203775.1. NCBI lineage: Eukaryota > Metazoa > Arthropoda > Insecta > Megaloptera > Corydalidae > Neoneuromus > Neoneuromus ignobilis. The sequence goes on from CP092091.1 coordinate 41,015,981, forward strand.
AAACACAAATTTAGGAGTCACATTTGGATGACTCTATAGAATGGCTAAATTTAGTTTAGGTATATATATACTCGAAAATAGTCACATTATAAGGTAGTTAGAATTAATTAAAAAAATAATGGATAGAAAAGATTAAGATTGTTATAAGAGCATGGAAATTTTTAAAAATAAATCGCATATAATAAACTCAGACAATGGCCAAATGATCTAGAATTTGTTGATCCTTTTGCACTTCCAAAAATAATAATTTAAAAATTCAATATCTGATATAAAACATGTGTATGATATTATCATATAAGGGAAGATAGATGCTAGAAGGATGATGGATTTGGACGCTTTTATAGAGATTTTTTTTTTAAAATACTTAAGTAAACGTATTTATTCATAATACTATTTATAAATATCAAATTTCCAACACCAGAAGTTGACATATATCCCCATACCATGACTCTACTACCCCCATATTTAATTGTTGTATGTAAATTATTTTCTTTTAATTCATTGGGCTTGTGCCATACCTTATTTGTATCTTCCGAATGTAAGATATTAAATTTACTTTTGTCAAATAATAATACTTTGCCCCAAAAATCATTATCTTTAATAATGTATTCTTTAGCAAATAATAATTTTTTTGCTATTTTCCTTACCAATATACGGTTTTCTTCTTGTAGTTCTAAAACTATAACTATTATTTCAAAGAACTGTGCGTATTGTTAATGGATGTACTTTTTTTTATAATGATCTAATAGATATGCTGCTATCTTGAAAAATGAGTTGTGGAAAACTGTTAAAAAAGCCTGGGAAAATATCCCTATTAGTAAATTGAGAAAATTAATAGAGTCGATGCAGAAATGTCATTCAGAATAAATGATATACAATTGATTATTAAATATGCATCCCCAATTAGTAAATATCAGTGACAATTTTTATTTTTTTAAAAATTATATTGACTTTACGCAAGTCTCATTTGGAAATGTATTTATTATTTTGCACAGCTACTAAAATAATGGTTGTTTCATTTTATATTGTATTAGTTTTTCAAATAATATTGAAAATTAGAAAATACTTAATTGTATCAATTATTTTGCACACCAGTATAATATATATATATATATATATATATATATATATATATACTACTTTTATGAATATGCAATTCAAAGTGATATGATGAAAATGTATTACGCCTTTCTTTCATCACATGCACGTCTATATTTGATTTGTTCAGTGTTAGAAACGCCCGATCGTAAATTCTCAATTCGTAACGAGAGAGTCAAAATGGCCGAATACGTTTTCTGAAAGTCGATCTTAACATTTAAAAAAAAATTCGTACATATTAAATTAGTACGTCTTAGAGAAAATAAAATCAGCATTTAATACGCTGTTCCAATTTCTCTCATATATAATTCGATTCAAATAAAAATAATCAAATTCACCAGCAAGAAGATATTTAATAGCTTTTGTATATATAATGTATTCGTTCGCATATTCATTAACATACGAAATGTTATTCCAATCTAATATACTTACTAATATACAATTTAATATATATAATAAACTGGTTAGTTTCACATATTCATAGACTTTCTTCAAGAGTCAATTAATTACAATTGTTACCGCAAATGGTTGTGGTTAATTTGTCAAAATTTAAGACATCGTTGTGAAGATCTTAATTGGGGGGCCGTACCCCATTCCATTAATCTCCCAATGGACAGAATCACTAGAGGCGATATGCTTTATTTGTATATGCCTTTTTTTAATTGCGATAAATTCAACGGTATCATTTTAATCGGCTGATGAACTTTTGTTGCAGATGTTAATATGAATGTGTATGCTTTAGCACCGTTAAAGAAAGAGCGCGCGAGCTGTCGCGGCAGCTTATTTTGTGACAAATTTCAATGGTTTTATTTCATTCATAAACACTTCGAATGTAATCAAATCGGATTGCTGGTTATTTCACCAGAACGTGTCCGAAGCGTCGCGATACAAATACCGAATATGTTTCTGAACAGTGGCGTACGTTCAACTTACATTATTGGTACATACTACCATACGTCAGAATAAAGGAAACTGACAAGAGTGATCAAGATTTATTTATTACCAATGCTACTTATCTCTAAACGTCAATTAAAAAAAAAATTAAATGTCTCCTCAAGTTGAAGAATAGCTAGTTGTTGACTTTTCGATAAATATATAATGAATGTAAATGAATAGTTTTGACTACGACGATTCAAACAAATAAAAAAAAGATTGATGCAATATTTTTCATGCTATAAGATATTCGTCAATTAATTATACTTTAATCTTCCTTTAAAGTCAGTCTAGAATATCAGTTATATATTTAATTAAAAGAATTATTAAATATCTGATGATATTCAGTAACAAATTTATTATACCGTTTTTATATGCTAATAGTTAACATTCATTTAAGTAAAGGTCATTGCTGTTTTAATTACAATTTATTGTCAATATTTTATTGTAGTAAGTTTCTAAATATGATTTATATTTTTAAAAATATACCTGCATATATATATATATATATATATATATATATATATATATATAGGTATATATATATATATATATATATATATATATATATATATATATATATATATATTATTTAGGACAAAAGTGTTCGTAATCTTGTTTTATCATAGTTAGAAAGTTCATTATAAAACCAAAAGAAATAGTACAATAAAAATAAATATTTGTTTGAATAGCATAGTTATTTTTATTTAATAAATATAATATATTAAAAAATCTATCTGTTCAGCGTATATAGGGGTTTCCAATAAGTGCTTCAGAAGTTTATATGGAAATAAAACAAAAAGTATTTAATTAATTAGTTATTTTTTTATTTTTAACCATATTCTATTGCATTAATAATGAAACATAATTTCACTCATATGACCATCACGACTTCGATTAACATGGTGAATTCGTTTAATCCAATTTTGAGTCACTCTTTTACATAATTGTGGTCCAATTTCATGTATTACACGTTCAATGTTTATTTTTAATGCTTCTGTTGTTTGTGGTTTATCAGCATCAACTAATGATTTCATATAACCTCACAGAAAATAATCTAATGGAGTTAGATCACATGATTTTGGTGACCAATTGATGGGCCCATTTTGTGAAATAATGGATTCATTAAATTTTTTTTCAATAAATCTATTGTTTCCATAGATCTATGGTGCGTAGCACTGTCTTGTTGAAATTATATATCGTGCAAACCATTTTCAATCATTTTTGAAAAAGAAAAATTCATTAGTCATGGTTCGGTAACGCATTCCATTTACTGTAACGTGATTTCCAGCTTAATTAAAAAATGTCACTAACAGAAACAATATTAGCCTCACTTTTTGCATTTCTTAGTCTTATAGGCACTGCTCTATCATGTAGAGTAAAATTGTTTTCAAATGTTTCAACAATTCGATAAATAGCACGTTTACTTGGACGATTGTGTTAAGTTTTACGAAGCAAACATTGATTTTTATAATAAGTTTTTACAAGTTTTAAACGTTGTTGAAGTGTCAAACATTTTATGATAATTTGCCAAACTATACTGAGTTAAAATGTTAAAATGAGGTTAAAAAATTCAAACATGGCTGCCACCGGCTGTCAAGTTTTGACATTATTATTGAAAAACCCTATATAATATTTATTTTTCTGAAAATATGTACAAATAAAGAGGACAAATATTCGTATACTTATATTAAAATACATTTTTCCCTGATAGAAAATCTTTAAAGCTAATATTTAGAATGTAATCATCTTTTCTTAATTACAGTTTCTAAACATTCTGACATATTATCACTTATTATTCTTAGAGACTATAATTTTATACTTTTCTATGCTTTTTATAATTTAAAGTTTTTAGTTATTTTTTATCATTATTTATTAATTTTTGAGTCCAAAGAACCCCATAAGTACTCAATATGATTCAAAACTGAGACCTGTCTTTGCTATTTCAATACTTCAATATGTTTATTCTATAAGTACTGCTATATAATTTTAGATGTATGTTTAAAGTCTTTTTAATATTGGAAAATGTAATCATCTTCTAAATTCAAATTTTCACTGAAGCTTTTAAACTATTCAATAATATTTTAGTGTATAATACCCTTGTTATTTTTCTATCGATGTTAATGCACCATTGTAAGCAAAGTAGCTCCATAATGTAATATTTCCATCTCTATTCTTTAGGATTAACTGATCATTTTGAAACCTTAAGATTTTACATATCTTTCTCCAAACTCTATGTCATCTTTTCTTATTTTTCAAATCGAACTTACTTTTACCGCTTCAAAGAATCTTTCTCAAAAGGGTATATGACATATTTAAAATTTTTTAACTGATTATATTGGACTTTCGTGTTCTTTCTAGACGTACAAGTTTTTTTTAGATTTAAAATTTTTTAAAATATCATACCTTTAATATTTGATTAATTGTATTTTCAGAAATATCATTGTTTAACCTTTTCTTGTTTTTTTTTTTGACAGATAATTTAAGATTTTGGCGTCATTTAAATTATAATATATATATATATATATATATATATATATATATATATATATATATATATATATATATATATATATATATACGAGGGTCGTTTGATAAATATGGTAAAAAAGTAAGAAAAACTAAATTGAAAAATTAAATTAAATTAATTAAATTATATAATAAATAAATTTACCATACTTATCAAACAACCCTCGTATATATATATATATATATATATATATATATATATATATATATATATATATATATATAATTTCGGTTGGTATTTTTTTGTGGTCTACCAGTTTTGTGCAAATTTATGATAACTTTTATATCACTAAATAATATATTTTAAAATAATCGCTTTTGGAATGCATAACAGACGACAAATTAAAATATATGATACGGGAATGTCAAATGAATGGAAGAAAAACGATTCCTAAAAATAACATTTGAACGGATATCATCTCAAAGAAGAATATGCGAAATACCATCTAAAATATGAATACGATGCATGTTATAATGTTCAAGAAAGAGATTGGGAAAACAGACAAATATGGCAAATAAGAACGGGATAGAATATTATGTTTAGGCATCTGTCCCTCTCTCTCTCTCTCTATATATATATATGTTTATATATATATATATATATATATATATATATATATATATATATATATATATATATATATATACACACATACTTGTATAGTTATTGGAGACGTACACAATTTTAATAAATAAATACATTCAGTTACTAATTAAATTTAAAATATATAAGTTTTAAATTTAACCTTAAAGTAAGAATATATGTTTTGATTATCTACAAATAATTTTAAAAAACAACGTCGTTAAAAATGCAACAGATATTTCAATTAAATAAAAATATCGGTCAAATTACTTAAAAATTATTAAAATACACTGAAATAAATTTATTTTTGACATTATTTAAAAAAATATTCAGTACGAAATACTCGAATGTTTTTATAACCTCTATGTTGTAAAAACACAGCTATTATCGACAAAAATATATAAAAAAACGAATCGATCGTCTGTGTTCGTTATTGGTTAAAAAATGATTTATAGTAAGTTAATATCATATATGATATATCGTATGAAATGATGTATCGTTCGTTAATATATGTAATTTATCATTATTGTTTTGTAAATAATTTTTTTATATAAAACATGTTTCTCCTCTTTTCACTAACTTGTTTTTTTTTCATGCGAGAATGGCGTTAAAATCTATTACATATTCGTTTATTATTATGAATGAATTTTTTAAGATTATCACATTTAAATAGTATTGAAATAGAACTCTTTACTAATACTAATTTTACAGTGAATAACATTTTTATTAAATCATTTCCTTCTTAAATATAGAACCAGTTTAGTTACTGATATTTTATTGGAATGTTAGTAAATAAATTTTATATATATATATATATATATATATATATATATATATATATATATATATAATCGATTTCTAATAGAATGAGTATTTAGTTACAGATTATAAATTATAGTAATTTTAATGTTTCATTCAATTGTTAATATTAATCTAGAATAGTGTTTCAGTACGTTTTAATTTTTATTTATTTTTCTAGCAAATTTATTCATTAATTAATTAATAATAAAATTATACTTTAATTAGTTTTGAGTATTAATCATTGAAAACGTTGATAATTAGTTTCTTATTCATAGTGTTAGTATCATTGCTACGTACGTTGATATGTTACAGTAGTATTAGGTGTTAGAAAAGTCATGACGCATTTTGACTACGTTTTTCAAATGTAATTTATTTGTATAAAGTTTAATCAATAATGTATTTACCACTTTGTTCGATGATATTTTGCCATCTTTTGGCGAGCTTCATAATTCCACTTTCGTAGAAAGACCTGTTTTTATCAAGAAAAACTGGACAAGGTGCTATTTTATAGCCTCATCGGAATTGAACGATTTACCACGCAAGGAGTTTCGCAAAGACCGAAATATGTGGAAGTCTGATATCGAGTATGATGGGTGTGGCAACACATACCATCCAAGCTCCAATAGTTTTTAATGGGTGACCAAACTTGTGTGTGGTCTCGCGTTGGCATGTTGGAACACAACTCCTTTACGATTAACGAGTTCTGTACGCTTCTGGGTGATGTATTCATTCATACGCGTTTATAAACACAGTCAAATAAATTTCTTTGAGTTCATGAGGAACCTAAATGTCGAGCTTGCTTGTATATCCCAGCTTCTTGAAATGGTCGGAATACTGGAATGATAAATATTTAATGTTTCTGCAATCTCACGTGTGGTGTAACGTGGGTTTGACTCGATCAATGCTTTTATTTTGTCACCAACCTCGATTGGCTCTCTTGAACGAAGAGCGCTGTTAACATCAAAATCACCAGGACGGAATTTTGCAAACCATCGTTGGCACTGACGTTCTTGTAGAGCATGGTCACCATAAAGTTTAACCAACTTACTACAAGCTTGCCGTGCGTTCTTCCTTTTATGGAAATAAAGTAGTAAAATATGGCGAAAATGCACAATTTAATCTTCCATCTTCAACTTGTTATAAAATTTATAAAACTTAATCAAATCGCTCAATTTTTTTATCTGAATAGAGGCAGAAGTGCCAGCAATCAAACGACATAACAATTATATAGATGTGAATGACGCTTCTACTATAAAAAATAGACTAGCGATATCTATTGCAAAAAAAAATCGACATGAGTTTTCTGACAACTTAATATAATAGTAGATTACAGCTACTTAAGAATTGTTGACAATGAAAAATATGTATGTGAAAAATGTATGCAAAATTTACTCAAAAGTACATAACAAATAATTAACTGAGTTGTACTATTGTACATTAGTGTTACATTTTTGTTATTTATAATTTCAACTCGTAATATTATTTTGACAACAAGAAATGAAGATAGGTACGAAGATAAGTACGAAGATAAGTACGAAGATAGGTAACGAAGATAGGTAATTTCTATAGAAAACTAAAAAAAAAATTAAACATTAACTATCGAAATTGATACACCAACTATTTTAAAAAATAACATGAAAACATATTAACTCGTTCGGTACCAGTGCTTCAGGAGAAAAACCGCCACCACAGCCCAGACGTTTTATTATTCAAATATGATACCAAATTGTCATTAATTTTTGTGAGATGTATTTATAACGTTCTAAATGAGTGAAATTAGCAATTTTACAAACCGACACACATATTGTTTTGAACATTTTTTTGAAAAATTTTCGGAAATTTTTTTTTGAAAATTTTTTTGAAAAATTTATAAATAAACAATAATTGTTTATTTATACATTTTTATATAATACAACTAAAAATATTCCAAAGTCAATTTTTCGTAATTCAAACGCAAACCTTTAAATATTATATCTCAAAGTATAAATAAATGGAGTTTTTGTTATTAATGGAAGTGTTATAAATCCATTTAAAATTAAATGTATATATATAATGTTATAAAAATAAAAATACTATCTGTATATTGAAATACGTGCCAATAACGTTAATTTCGCACTATATACTGAATATTGGCATACATGTCAATTACCTTTCGTGTTGTTTGATAAATTTTTAAATACCACATGGATTTAATTTACTGTTATTTGTATGATTATTTAATTATTTTTACATAATAAAATTGAACAAGTTTATAAATATAGTTTTAAAACGTAACTCGAATTTATTAACGTTTGCCAATATTTTTTAATTCATTCAAACATATTCGTATTTATATATATATATATATATATATATATATATATATATATATTCGTGACGCCCAGATCTTATTGTTTTTAACATAATTCATCTGTTTGCGGTACGATTTGGTACAAACAGTTATCATAAACTAATAATGATCATCTGTCACCGTTCCTTTGCATCTGTGCACCCACCTTCCTATGCATCATTTGTCACAAATCCGACACACATTTGTGACGCTGGGCTGAGGTAAGGAAATCGAGTCGTCACACATGTGTGACGCTGGTAGCGAACGAGTTAATTCAATTTCTTTTCTCAAAGATTTTATGAATTTAAAATAAAATAATAATTTTGAATTAATGTTTTCTCGTTTGTCGTTCAATTATTAATAGTTTTATAATTGATTTTTCATTTATTTAACCATTTATATATATATATATATATATATATATATATATATATATGTATATATGTATATCGATTTTTTGCTTCTTTATATCTCTATTCAGTCTTGGTAATTTTTTCGAACTCCATTCGTTGTTTTATGCCTTTTGAACCAATATATGGAATTTTCCCAACTTTCTTTCCATACAAAATAGTTTCGTTGAGTCTTCTATGAATTCTTCTTGTATTTCGTCGATTTTATGTGTTCTCTTATATCATTTACCCTTGACTGTTTTAGTATTAATTTAAGGGTTTTCCGAACATGTTTAGAAATTCCTAAAATTATCTTTTCAATGTTTCGTTATGCTGTCAAAAGTTATTTTCATTTTGCACTCATTGTTTAAGTTTCTGACCCATAAGTACAATCATGTATATTATACCCATAAGTATAATATACATTGATTATACGCTTTCTATTTCAGCTTCAATGGTATTTTATTTTTCATTATATTATTCATTCTTTCAAATGCTGTTCATGTTATCCTAATTTTAATCTAATCTCTGATCATAACTCATCTTCATATCATATAATTTTTCAAATATTCTATTTCATTCATTTGTTCTAAATATTGATTTTCCAAAAGTATATTTTCTTTCTTGAGAAATCTATTTAACATGATTCTAGTTTATGCAAATATATATATATATATATATATATATATATATATATATATAGAGAGAGAGAGAGAGAGAGAGAGAGAGAGGGTTTTCCAATAATAATAGTAACTTTGACTGGTGGCAGCCATTTAATTTTTTTTAAGCTCCTTTTGACATTTCGACTTAATACAGTTTGGAAAATTATCATGAAACGTTTAACATTTCAACAACGCCTAGAAATTGTAAAAATTTCAATAGACTTATTTAAACAAAAGTTTGATGAGTCTACTATTTTACGAAATAGACCCAATATCATGTAATCTAACTCCATTAATTATTTTCTGTGGGGTTATGTGAAATCATTAGTGTATACTGATAAACCACAAACAACAGAAGTATTAAAAATGAACATTGAACGTGTAATTCATGAAATTGGACCACAATTATGTGAAAGAGTGATTAAAAATTTAACTAAACGAATACACCATGTCAAGCGAAGTCGTGGTGGTCATATGAGTGAAATTGTTTCATTAATGCTATAGTATATGCTTAAAAATAAAAAATAAAACTAATTAATTAAATACTTTTTGTTTTATTTCTATTTAAACACTTCTGAAGCGCTTATTGGAAAACTCTCTCTCTCTCTCTCTTTATATATATATATATATATATATATATATATATATATATATATATACATACACAAGTATACATATGTATGTGTATGCGTGTGTTTAAATCATATAAGCAGGCAATTATATATACACATATATAGAAAATATAATTAATAACTATATTGTAAAATGTGTTCTCTTTTTAAAGTGGAACTTCTTCAAACATCACATTTTTCGAACGTCATAACTCGTTATTTAAAATTTCATTATTAATTTTTCAAATTTAAATTATACAAAAAGTGAAAATAAAATCCATTTTACTTTTTAATTCATATAAAATAGTAATAGTGATTAAAATTTCTGCATTAATTACAAACTCCATTATTTATATTCAAAAAAAGATATATATATATATATATATATATATATATATATATATATATATATATATACATTCTCACATATTATATGTAATGTGAGTATGTGTGTGTGTGTATGTATGTGTATATGTACATTAAGTAAAAGCGAGTATTTTATAATGAATCGAATCTAATATGTCAAGCGTAACAAAAAAAAAAAAATGTATAGAAATTATTCATTGAAACTTGACTTCAATTATGTATAAAAAAATAAAGTACTGATCATTTCGTTTGTTCTTGCTCAGGTGTATTCGTGATTGATTAATGTTTGATTTGAATAAATTAATATGCTTCGGAATAATTAAAGATTAGCATAATAAATTTTTAAATCTCTTCGAGGTGTAAAAGCAATCACACCTGGTCCCGGAAGTTTAGATAAAGACCACCTCTTGCATTGCTAATTAACAAAATTCTGTTCGCATGCTGCGATCGGCTGACACTTGTACCAAGTATGGTTTGTTTGTCTAAAGATTTATTGAACCACCAGAGTTGAGCATATGTATTGTGTGTGTGTGTGTGTGTTTGTATGTGTGCGTTTGCTGCCGAATAGCCCGCAAGTGTTTGGCTGTTCGCGAATCACTAGTTCAATTACATTGTTGATCACTCAACCATTTTTAATTTGAAATTATATTTAAATTATACTTAAGTGTGTTACTGTATTAATGTACCAAATACGTATTATAAATCTGTTTTAGTTTTATTATATATATATATATATATATTTACATATATATGTGTGTATATGTGTGTGTGTGAATGTGTGTATGTATAAACAGAACATATAAACATACATGCAGGTATATATAATAAAGATATTTCTTGTTCGTTGGAGTCATTGATAATTCATTTTGTAACTTTTTATTTGAATGATAAATGCATCCATTACAATTTTGGTCCGAATTTTAACTTTTAAAATAACAGAAATTTCTTAAATGTTCAATATATATATTTATATATATATATATATATATATATATATATACATATATACATACACACACACACACACACACTAGGTAGAAAAAATCTGGGTCCATCAATACGGATATATTTCTCAATAAAAGAAACTTTTAATTTAAATTTTAAAACAAATATATTTTTTATTAATTCTATAAACTACTAATTTTTCATACATGGAAATTCAAAACATTTAAAATTTATAGAAAATAAACTAAAAAGTAAAACACAAAAATTCATAGAAATTCAGTAGAAAAAGCCTGCGTACAAATTTTATTAGACGGTAAATTTCCGTTTTTTTGCAATATTTGCACTCGTTATTGTGTTAAAATTATCACAGTTTTATATCCCAGTTCGTATGTTGCAATTGAAACGCTAAAATATTATTTTCACTAACTAATAGTAAAGTTTTTGCAAAAAATAAATAAGATGAAATTCAAAAAAAACTGTTAGGGAACGTAAAATTATTTTAAAGTTATGGAAAGAAGGAAAAAGTTTTCGTGAAATAGGAAAGGTTGTTGGAAGAAAACATTTTTCCCTTTAAAGAGTAATAATCAATTTTAAATCCACATTGAATCCGCTTTCTATCCAGCCTTCGAAGTTAACATTTGGATAAAAGCTTAAGATTGTAGCTTCAGTGAAAGCAAATCTCCGAATAACTGCACCCCAAATTGCAAAATATATTGAAGTACTATTTAAAAAACAAATCTGTGTTGAAAAATATTAAAAAAGGGTGTGTACTATGGACGTGTTGTGCGTAAGAAATCATTTATTTCACGTATCAATAGACAAAAGCAGATTGCATATGCAAATTTATATATTAATAAACTAATCCAGTTTTTATGTGAACTTGTTTTGTCATGCTGTAAAATAACGCGCTTTTTACCAGAAATAACTCTTTTTTTTAAGTTTATAATTCAAATTGTCCAGTTGTTGTTAATTTTTTTATAATTAATCGTTTTTTTTCGGTTTGAGAAATTCATAATAAATTGATCCTTTAATATCTCATCATAAAGATAAAAAAAATTGTCACACTTAAATTCAATTTAAATGTCGACGAACGTATTGTCCATCTTTGCAGTATGCTTTTTCCTCATAATATTTTCATGTATAATCTAATTTTTATATCCAGTTTCAAGATCTTCCAAAAGTGGTTCATTTTTGTTGCATAAAATATAAACGAGCAAACGGTTATAAGATCCTGCTTGTACATCTATTGAATAAATATCATCATATAATTTTTTGACCATATATTAACACAATAACTGTAATTGAATGTTAGTTATGCCGAATGCAATTACAAACAAAAGAAATAAAATTTTAATATGAAGCATGATTTCCAAGACCATTCAAAAAAAATATCACTTCATTGAGTGAAACTTGCATTCGATTTATAATAATTGCACTATCATAATATTTAGACAAAAAAAACATGATTTTATAGAATATTTATGATATATTATATTTGGTACTAAAATATCAAACAAATAAAATGGAAAGTTCAATATGGAGCGTATACGAGCCACATAGCAGAGGACATATTGTTTTTATAATTTTTGTAATAAGATTTCAGAACTTTGACAGCTGGTTGCAGCCATGTTTGATTTTTTAACCTCATTTTAATATTTTAACTTAGTATAATTTGATAAATTATTATAGAACGTTTAACATTTCAACAACGTTTAGAAATTGTAAAAACTTATTATAAAAATCAATGTTCGGTTCGTAAAACTTAACACAATCGTGCAAGTGAACGTACCATTTATCGAATTGTTGAAAAATTTGAAAACAATTTTATATGATACAGTAGTGCCTGTTAGATTAAGAAATGCAAGAAGTGGGCAACTCAGAAAATAATAGAGAAATTCGTTTGGGAGATTCTAAGCCATTCAGGATGTTCTCTACATATAGCACCTTTTTATTACTATATATTTTTGGCTTTACAATTTTTTTTAAATGGAAAAATTAATAAATACTGAGATATAAAAAAAGGCATTAGATGAGATTTACTTCCAAGGACGAGGTACTTTATTGGAAAGGAATTAAAAAACTTTTATCAAGATGGAAAAAGTTGTTAATATTAATGGAAATTACATTGTTAATTAAATATTAGTAAATAGTATGAAAATTTATTTTTTTTTGCTTAAAAAATGAGCAGAATTTTTGAGTACTATTTATTTTGATTTCAAGGTTTTGTATATAGCTCTCTTAAAAGGACTATACTCAGCCGTGGAAAAATTAGTGAATAAATGATGAATATTAGTATAACATTTACATAATACTTGTTTTATAATTAAACTTATTTATTTATTTACTTAAATTACATACGATTATGGAAAAAAGTTGTTTTTAATAGTTTATTTCAATTTTTTAATCTTTTAGAACCAGAAATGAAATTTACTATTTTATAAATTCTTAGAAGATTTAATTTGTTGTATTAGATTTTTTCAAATTTCATCCATAAATTAACAAATAATTTAAATAAAAAATATTACTGTGCAGTTATTAATCAGTTTTAATCATCGTATGAAAAATGTTAATTACTATATTGAACTCGTCTATTGTTAAAAATACGATTTTATTTATATTATTTAATATAATAAAGACATTAAATTGCAATTAAGTAGACAATTTGGAACCAGTTACTTTTTGTTCCATAAAGATATCAATAGAAAGCAATCAGTTGAATACGATTCATTTTTGCTTTCGTATTTTATTTATTATATCACTGAGTCATGGTTTGGAAACAATACTATATACAAATAAATCACGATAATATTGTGAATTTGTAGACACAGTATCCGTTCAAGGCTGAGGTAAGTGACCTGGGCGTTGAAGAGTTACTTACTCTACTCTCGTTACTCTACATTGTTCAATGAACTATCAATATCGTAAATTAGTTATTTAGAACATGCTTTAATTTTGGCAACAAAAAAAGTGTTTATTACATACATACTTGTATGTATATATATATATATATATATATATATATATATATATATATATATATATATATATGTATAATCATCATCTTCGATCTTCCTAAATGACAGTTACATTAGATACGTTATGATTAATAGAATGATATTTATGCACGCTACTTTCAAAATATTTCTGATACGTTGCTACAGCCTATAATAGATAGATCAATAAGAGGATAGTTTCACATGAGTGATTGTAACAGCAATTTAAGCACACCGTTTATTTAAATAGCGGTTTCACACGTAAACATGTTTGGCAAAAATCGTATTGTTATTTTGATATTAGAAACTTGTGCATAATTAATCGTCGCTTTATATAGACGAATGAGAGAGATTCTTTATAGTAATGTGTGATTTTGTGACCTGTATTCTAATTAATATAAGAGATGGGATTTTTTTTCTTGTCATTCTATAACGATATCAGTTAGTATCGTATTTTGTTTATTTTTTTTAAGAAACTTTATATTGATATGTATTAGGTCGTGTAATATGAAATGTTGTATTATTCAGAGAGAAATAAAAATTGATGTTTTAATTAAAATAAATATTTTATTAATCAAAATAAGCACAATTAGCTTATATACTATCTTGTCAAATCGTTTCCAATAAAAAAATCCTCTTTCGAAAAAGTCGCGGTCTTTAAAAGACACAAAGTCTGTAAAGATTTTTCGACCTCATTCATATTACGGAAGGTCTTATTTCGTATGTAGTGTTCCAAATTACGAAATAAATGGTAATTTGTTGATGAAAGATCAGGTGAGTATGGAGAATTCAGCAGGATCTCGTAGCCTAAGTCGTTCAATTTTTGTAAGGTTATTTATTCTACATGCGGTCTTGTATTGTCGTGAAGGAGGATGGATCCATGACTATTGGTTAATGCAAGGTCCATGTGGATATTTTTTTATGGATTTCCTTAATTTAAAGACAATATGACAGCAATTATTATTTGTCCAGGCCTCAAGAATGAATAATAAACGATATCCCTTGCAGTCCGCCATGCTGTTACCATAATCTTTTGGTCATATATAGATGGCTTCGGTGTGTATCCTGGATGTTAACCATGATTAACCCACTGTTCCGATTGCTTTTTGTTGCTGTATCTGATCTATTTTTCATCCAGGTTACAATACTACTCAAAAAGTGTGTCTTATTGAACCTCAAATAAAACGAATTGCTAATTTCAAATCTTCGCTGCATTTACTGATCATTCAAATAATGTGGAACTTATTTGTCGAGCTTTTTAACATTCCCAATATTATTGAAATGGTTACCGATGGTTTTACAAAACACTCGAAGTTCTTCTGCGAGGGAAGACAATGTTTGAAAAAGATCAACTTCTACCAGCTCTCGAAAAACGTCATCATCAACAAGGACAGGTGGTTTTCCGCGACGCTTATTCTTTAGGTCTTTTTCTCCACAATGGAATTATTCTAATCATTTCTGTATGGTTCAGTTATTAACGGTACCATCGCCAAACAAAATGTTGATAATGCGAGTGGCATCTACCACAGTATTACCCAATTTGAACTCATAGAAAAAAATAACCCTTAATTCCTTGGTCGATATTTAAAATTTCTGCAAAAAATACAGTTGTTTAAATTTTCGAAAATAACGGTAACTTACTAAGAACTGTATGAATTTTAAATGAGCATAAAACCTTATAATTTATCACCTGAACGATCAACTTGTGACTTATGAGAAATCCGACATTTCATATTATACGACCTAATATATTTTTTGTTGTTAGATGAATTGTTTTATTCAGTGATAAAACCATTCTTAATAAGATTTGTTAATCACCTAATAATGGCTTGTTGTTTCGAGATTAATTATGATTGTATATAGTTTGTTGAAAAAGAACCTGAAGTTTTTAAATAAAAAAAAACTTTTATAATTTGTTAAAAATTAAAATATTTATTTAAAATGTATTCCTTTTTACCTCACATAACCAAGTATTTCTGTCCCTAACACTCCTTGGCATCACTGTTTAATACTTGCTGTATCGGGAAGTACATTTCAACGACTTTCTTAGCCTCTCATTACCGCTAGACACGGCAATATCTTCAGCAAATGCTGTTTATTATTAAATTAATTTGTTTGAATTAACTTAGTTAAGTCCTAGATAAGTTAATTAACCTGTTTACTGTAGAATTTAGTTTTAGAATTCTCTCGTGCGATGCATAATTAATATCAAACAATGACGAGTATACACGTCAAACGCAGGTCAAATGATCCTATTATATACTTTAATAAAAAACTAAAGCAAAATGAAGAACGAGAATATGTTTTACATGTAAAAATGCCTTTCTGACTCACTGCTGTTGTTTTCGTCAGAAGATGTCAACAAGCGGGACACATTTTTCGCTTTCTAGTGTGTAAAACTGCGCCATCATCACTTTTAGAATCAATCATTTAAAGGGTAAAATTTAACAATAACAAACTATTTTTTCAACTATTTTTACACTACTCTATCTTATATTTTATTTTGATAATAATTGAGGAAATCTGTAAAAATCTAAATAAAACTATTTTTGAAACTTGTAAGGATTACCTTTTTGCACTGAACTAGAAAATGTTTAATGGTTTGGGGCATTTGTGCATCTTATTTAAATATATTTCAATTGTTATCGGGGAATACCCGATATATATTGTAAAGTATCTATTCAGTTTATAAGAAAGATTTCACAAAATAATTCTGGGAATACCCGATATACCAAAGAAAATAATCAACCAAGTTTGTAAGCAGAAAAAGGATTTTACAAGATTTTGCTTCTTCTTGACAACACTTCAGAAATGTTTTTATAACAATTGAATATGATCATTGAACATTGCAGTTTTAATAATGATGTAGATAAAATATACAACCAAATAAGACTTTTTTACCTTTTTACTAAAATTATATATTTCCAGAGCAAATGATAATTTTTCTTTTCACATAACGAGTATACTCAACAAATGCACCAAATTTGGGTTTTAAAAGGACGTGTATATACGTCAAACACAGTGAACTGGTTAAGTTATAGTTCAGTACACCACATGCAGATTTTTGTAAATTTTCCCTGCGAATTTTTTCATGGACAGTACAATTGACATATATATATATATATATATATATATATATATATATATATATATATGTGTGTGTGTGTGTGTGTGTGTGTGTGTGTGTGTGTATCTATATAAGAACAATATTGTAGGATAGTAAACTTTATTTTAGTTGCACCATAAGTACCACTGTAATATATGTACAAATATCAAACACTAATGAAGTATTAGTTATTGGTTATTATTAGGCCATTGAATATGAAATGTCTGATTTCCTTAAGTACTGAATTTGACAGTCGATATCTCTGACAGTTCTTGTTGTTTTTTTTTATATTGTGAAGATATATTTTCACTCTTTCAAACACACGTTTTAGTTTGTGGTTATCTTTCGAATTGTTTTTCTTAGAGCAGGTTTTGTGAATCTATATATAAGTCAAAAATTCGTATTACTTTCGAATATGAGTTCCATCGTAGAACCAATGCAGCGTAGATAGTTTGAAATATCAACAAAGTACTTGTCGAGGATGTGGCTAATGAACGCACAGTACGTCGATGATTCGATAAATTCTGTTGTGGCGATTTTAATTTTAAATTGAGCAATGTGAGCGACTTGAGACCAAGTTGAATAATAATGAGCTGGAAGCTGTAGTTGAAATGGATACATCTCAAACTACACATGAGTTAGTAGCAAGATTTAACGTAACTATTCCTACAATATTCAACCAATTGAAACAAATTGGCAAGGTAAAGAAGTTGGTGAATTCCATATGAATTAAATGAATGTCAAAAGAGAAATCATCTCTAATCTTACCTTTTTTGCTGTCACGACATAAAAGTAAACCATTTTTACATCGTATTATTAAGTGTGATAAAAAATGGACTCTTCAACAATCTCAAGTGTTTGGGCATAGTGATAGGATAAATAAAAGGTGCCAAAACACAGTCCTAAACGGAATATTTATACAAAAAAGCCAATGGTGTCTGTTTTGTGGTCCAGTACTAGTATTATCCACTACAACTTCATGAAACCTAGTCAATCGATTACATTGGATGTCTACTGCAACCAATTGGTCAAAATGATTAGAATGCTTGCGAATTAAACAGCTGAAATTGGTCAATAGAGACAGGTTAATCATCTTGCAAGGCAATGCTCGACCACATGTCGCACAAACAACTCTTTGTCACATACCGTACTCATCAGATCTTGCATCAACCACTTCTTCTAGGCATTGGACCATTTATTGCAAGGAAAAATATCCAATTCTTAACATGCTGTGAAATACACTTTTCTCGATTTCATCGTCACTCTCTCTTTCTCTCTCCAGGCTGCTTCGTTGCTGTCATAAATAAACTACCGTTAAGATGGTAAAACTGTGTCGATGATTTAGGCACATACTTTGATTAATTGTATTGCTTCTTGTTTGAGATATAATAAACCAAATTGTTGATTCAAAATCCGACATTTCATATTACACGACCTAATAGAATTAGTCTAAATTTAATAACGTAGCGTTCTGATGATGATGATGATAATGATGATGCATTGTCATTAAAATGCTCATTAACATACTATAAACAAAGAAAGTGAACAATAAATAATTATTGAACACTTTTTCAATACTTTGTGATGTTGGGGTGATAGTTCATCTGTGTGAAAGTGAATTCGACACAGTTTAAAAACGATACTAATATTTTTTGATATTAATTTGTTTAAAAAAACTCAAGACGTAAACTATATTAAAAACGATTGAATTTAAAAAATATATAATCCATTATAAAGTTCAAAATCTATTATTGTTTTTTAAAAAAAGCAATTTTTGTATGTATTTAGTTATATAGAAATATATTTATTATTTAACTATTTTTAATTGATCATGCTGTGAATGAAATGAATATACGTTTAAGTATTAAAAAATGTTTTATTTTAATACTATTTAAATTTGAATCAAAAAAATAAATACTGTTGCAATACAAAACTTCCTGTTTATAGAGAAAACTATCTAACTAAGAATTCAATAATACTGAGATGGACAGTGAAAGAGAAAAGTTACCTTTCATATTAAAATTTTTCTGTCGTCTTCTTTATATATATATATATATATATATATATATATATATATATATATATATATATATATATAATCGTGATTATTTCACGCTGTGTTTGTATTTATAGTATAATTATATATATATATATATATATATATATATATATATATATATATATATATATCAGTTCCGTTTTGCTATTTTCATAAATAGACGCTTGTATAAAATTTACATTCGTTATTAATCATAAATTAATTAATAAACATATATTAAAAATGTATATTAAATCATGCCAGAGTTTCTATTACAATATGTATATTTAAGAATAACTGTTTAAATTTGTTTATTATAACAGACAATGACTATATATGGTATATATAAATTAGAGCAAAAAGAGTGGATTTTTTTCGAAAAAAAAACAGTATTTTCGTACAACTAGTTCACGGAACAGTTGTTCCAAATGTGTATCATTAATATTCAGAACAGTGTCGACAATGACGTGTGATATAATAGTAAACAAGTGCACGGGTTACTGGTGCATTTAAGATTTAGTGAAACATCAATGGATTTTAAGATATATTCAATTCCATACCTGTGATCTTTTTTGATCGACTTTGTTTAAATTAACTGTATCGCTAAGCACCCTGCTTGTAACTTTCAACCTGTCACAAAAGAAGCAAAGAAGCAGTTATATGTTCTTTTTACGTTTATCATATCTGTTTTCATTGTGAAATGAAATTAAATATGTTTGTATATATATATATATATATATATATATGTATATAAATTGATATGTGTATATTTTAAAACGAGATATCTTAAACTTGATCGTTTCCTGGTTAGGTACATTTTTAATATAAAAAATTATAATATTGGGTTGTCAGAAAAGTCATGTCGAATTTTTGCAACAGATATCGCTAGTCAATTATTTATAGTAGAAACGTCATTCGCATCCATATAATTGTTCTGTCTTTTGACAGCTAACACTTTTACCTTCATTCAGATAAAAAATTTGAGCGATTTGGTTGAATTCTTTGGATTTTATAAAAAGTTGAAAATGGAAGATCAAACTGCGCAATTTTACCGTATTTTACTGTTTTATTTCCATAAAGAGAAGAATGGACGGTAATTTTGTGATAAGTTGTGTAAATTTTACGGTGAACATGCCCTGCAAGAACATCAGTGACAACGATGGTTTGCGAAATTCTGTCTTGGTGATTTTGATGTTAATGATGCTCTTCGCTCAGAAAGGCCAATCAAGGTTGATGACGACAAAATAAACGCATTAATTGAAACAAAGCCGCATTACGTGATACACAAGATTGCAAAATTATTAAATATTTATCATTCCAGCGTTCATGGCCATTTCAAGAAGCCAGAATACATAAGTAAGCTCGACATTTGGGTTCTTCATGAACTCAAAGAAGTTCATTTGACTGCGCGTAAAAACGCATGTGAACGAATTTATCATTCAGAAGCTCCCAGAACTCATTAATCATAAAGGAGTTGTATTCCAACTTGACAACGCGACATCACACAAAAATGTGGTCACTTGTTAAAAACTATCGAAGTTTGGATGGGATTTGTTGCCGCACTCAACGTACTCGCACGACCTTGCACTGTCAAACTTCCACATGTTTCGGTCTTTGCAAAACTCCTTGCGTTGTAAATCGTTCAATTCCGATGAGGCTATAAAATACCACCTTGTCCAGTTTTTCACTGATAAAAACAGGTCTTTCTACGAACATGGAATTATGTAGCTCGCTAAAAAATGGAAAAAGGTCATCGAATAAAATGAAAAATACGTTATTGATTAAACTTTGCACTTTATATAAATAAATGATATTTGAAAAAACAGTCAAAATGTGTCATTATTTTTCGACAAATAATACAGCATTTCTTAATATCTACTTTTAGTTATTCGTAGAAATGATATTAGTGTAAACATTTTATATATATATATATATATATATATATATATATATATATATATATATAATCTTCTTTCTTACCACTGTTGGGTGAAGACTTCTTTTAAAACTTTTCATTTCGACCAATCCAATATCTTTCTCTTCCAGTCCAACGAACTCGGAGTAGTAACGATCTTTTGGTCAGTTGTTTAGAGTTTTTACCTCGTAGAGGTAGTTACTCTAGTTGCCTAAATAACCTGGTTGTCGCTTGGTTAGGATCTTAGCACATTGTGGAGCATTTCTCAAGTCCCATGAAATGGATCTGTTGCATGATGTTTGACCAGAGGAGCTCCAAGTTACCTGCGGGAGTAATTTCTTACTGGCCAATAAATATTTCTTGACATTACCTAGAAAGCTCCAGGGGTGCAAGCATACGTGACCGCTTGTACTTGCTTCTAGTCCATTTCGATGAATTTTCTTTTATTTTCTTTCATTTATCGGTGGATCTCTTTTTGGTACTTTATATATTTAGGTTCTCAATAAATGATTTTTGTTGTCTATCGGTGATCTTTTTTTTCTAACTATTTATATGATTAACCTATTTTCATTTCAAACTCCTCACTTTTTTTACAACGTTTATAACTTTTGTTAAATTTTATTCCATTCTGCTTTCTTTATGTCTGTAAAGTTTTTTTCTAATGTGCATCTTTAAATGTTAATTTCTGTTGTCTGGAACAACTGAATTATTTTGGAATTTAAAGTCCATGTTTCGATACCGTAAATTGAAAAAACATATGATATATTTGTGAAAAATTGTTCTTTTTCAACATAGAGGAATATTCGACTTCGTAATGTAAGATAATTTTTCAAATTGGCATTATATCATTTTTTTCCAATTTCAACATTAATGTGATAATCGTGACAATACTAGTTTTTATTTGCTTTGGAACTGTGGAAAATTCAATTTAACATAAACGAATTTTTATCTCCATCACCACAATGGTTATGAAGTGTAAAATTTTATTTAACAAAAAGACTTTGATGATGATGGTCATCGCCATCGAAATGCGCATCACCTAACTATTGTTATTATATAAACAAAAAGTAAACAATAATTGATTATTAAACACTTCATAACTATTGTGGTGTTGAGGATAGAATTTTTTTTGTGTTAAAAAAAACTAGTTTTACTATTAGCAATACGAGATATTTTGTGCGATAGTTTAAATTGATATCTGCGAACATTAAATATTCTAAATGTCATTATATATTTTTTGTTAATTATAATTTTATTTTGATAATATATAAACATAAATAATAAATAAAAGAAAATTTAGTTAGCAAAAACGTAAAAATTTTATAATTTCTATTTATCTCAAATAAATGATTGTTATATTTTTTTGCTTTATATTTTTTTATTATTTATAATCTTTATATATATATATATATATATATATATATATATATATATAATATTTATGTATATAATGAGAAAAAGTAATTATTTGTAATCTAATAACATTGATGTTTTACAATTATTGGGATACTTCAATTAATTTGTCGTATAGTATTTTTTTATTAAATGATATTTTTGTGTCTTAGACTAATATACATATCTAAAGTTTACTATCACTTATCTTCTTTTCGTTACATTTATTACTAAGTATAAAACAAACTCTTGTTAATAATCTTTTATGCTTTATAGTAAATAACAAAAATAAAAATAAAATAACAGACTGACAGTTTAAATTAAGTAGAATGCGACATGCATAATAAGACAAATAACACAAAAGTGTTTATTATTTTTAATATTTGTTTGAATATGTTAAATTACTAAGGCTATTTTTAAACTCTACAGAAATTAAATACGACATTATTTTGATTCGTCTCATTGTGTTTTAAGACAAATTAATTTTTCTGTTCCAAGAAAAAATATTTTTAATTATAGACTGTGCATATTAAATTTCTGTTTATTCTACTGCCTGAGTTGTAATTTATGTATTAATGTTATAAACGTAAAATACAATTTTATAGCTAATTCGTAAATTTATGCATAGAGCCTGTAATGAAATAAACAATTTAATTCCAGTCAGTAAATAACTTGACTGTATCTTAAGACAACAGTTTTAATTATTTTCAAAGTCTGTTCTTATGTTTTACTGATATCTAATCATAAAACGAATTAATTTTGCGTGTTTATATCAATGTGTATATATATATATATATATATATATATATATATATATATATATATATATACAAGCACGCAACATACACACACACACACACATAGAATACACACACACATAATAGTTATGTGTGGGAATAAAACTATATATATCTTTCCGAACCTGTATTTTCTCGGTTACTATTGTAGAATTTGAGATAATTAACGAAACATAACAATTCAAATTCAATTCAAGATATTTAAGCTTAAGTAAATAATTAAAAGAAAGAATTTTCTAAAGCTGATAAAATTTATAAGTTATGATACATAAATTCTTTTTATCAAGTTGTATAAAATAAAAGTGATTTTTATTTGTGTTTTATCAATCTCAGGTACATAAAAGTAAGAGTTGTTAATAAAAATTATCAATACTATATGTATATATATATATATATATATATATATATATATATATATACATATACATACATACACTAGGCAGAAAAAGTACATCTATTAATACGAATATATTTCTCAATAAAGGAAGCTTATCGATGTAAATTTGAAAACAAACATATTTTTTTATTAATTTTATAAACTATCAACTCTTTATACTCTTTATTTAAAACATTTTAAATTTATAATAAATAAACTAAAAAATAAAAAACACAAAAATTCATACAAATTGAGCAGACGAAGTCTGCGTACATTATTTATTAGACGGTAAATCCTCGATTTGTTTTGCGATATTTGCACTCATTGTTATTTTAAAATTATCACAATTTCATGTCTGAGTTCCTGCGTTGCAATGAAGCCTTAAAATATTATTTTTACTAACTAATAGTAAAGTTTTTGAAAAAAATAAAAAACATGGAATTCAGAAAAAATAATATTTCTGTTAGAAAACGTAAAATTATTTTAAAGTTATGAAAAGAATAAAAAAATTTTCGTGAAATAAGAAAAAATGTTGGAAGACAACATTCTTTAGTTCAAAGGGTAGTAATCAATTTTAAATCCACATTTAAAATCGCTTTCTGGCCGGCCGTCGAAGTTAACATTTAGATAAAAGCATAATATTGTAGCTTTAGTGAAAGAAAATCCCCGAATTAACTGCATTCCAAATTATAAAAGATATTGAAATACTATTTAAAAAACAAATCTGTGTTGATATTGTGCGAAAAATGATAAAAAAGAATGGATATCATGAACGTGGTGCGCGTAAGAAATCATTTATTTCTAGTATCAATGGATAAAAACAGAATACTCATGTAAATAAATACATAATTAAACTAATCCAGTATTGGAAAAACATAATTTTCTCAGACGAGAGTAAATATTGCATTTTTAGAATAGAAACACTTAAAATTGTATGTACATCACTGAATAAAAAAATCTTGCTCTTACTGTGAAACACGGTGGCGGTAGAATAATGTTAGAGGGGTGTATAACAAGTAATGGGGTGGGACAAATGGAGTTTTTAGAATCTACGATGGATAAATATGCTTACTTAAATATTTTAAAACGAAATATAAAACAAAGTGCTAAAAAATGAAGTCTAGATCCCGATTATAATTTTGTGCATGGTAATGATCCGAAGCATACGGCAGAAGTTGTTAAGCTATAGATATTATATAACGTTCCAAAACAGTTGCATACACCTCTCCAATCTCTAGATCTAAACCCTATAGAACATATATGGGATTTTCTCGAACGTGAATTCGCCAACATGGCATAACTGCATAGGAAATGTTGAAGAAAGTTATTGAAGAAGAGTGGAAAAAGATTAGTGCTAAAGAAACCACAAAAATTGTATATTCCATGCTATAGGAGGTTCTTAAAAGAATAGGCTATCCAACCAGTTACTAATTTACTTGAAAAGTTTATTTTTCTTTATATTATTTTCAATTTTAATTTTCTGTACGCAGACTTTTTCTGCTGAATTTGTATGAATTTTTGTGTTTTTTTATTTTTTAGTTTATTTTTTATAAATTTAAAATGTTTTAATTACCATGTATAAAGAGTTGATATTTTATAGAATTTATAAAAAATTATGTTTGTTTTCAAATTTACATTAATAAGCTTCTTTTATTGAGAAATATATCCGTATTTTGATAGATGTACACAGACTTTTTCTGCCTAGTGTATATATATATAAAATTTGTAAGGACAAGTAATGTATATATAGAATATACGTATGTATTTAATTTCACTCTGTTTATTACTATTTACGAACTTTAGTTAATATTGCAAATTATTTTTTTACCGTTTAATAAGAACAGTATTCGAATATTATTGTTTAAAACGAAGTAATGTATGTCTTCGTTTAAATTAATAATAATTGACTCAATCAGAAATATTTTCAAAATTTAAATATTACTTTTTAAATATTCTATGCTATAAATAATTTAAATTAGGTGCTTTAAATACCGTAAAAATAATTAAATGTTAATGATTTAAATTCATGTTTTAAAAACGATCAAAAGAATCTCAGTAATTTGTTTAAAAGTAAATGAGAACTTTATGTTGTTTTTAACATCCCTGAATTGCAATGAATTAATTACTGTTTCTTATCTGCGTTCACTACAAGTGTTTGCAATTTTTAAGATTGTAAACGGTTATTAGAATGTTATTTTAACTTTAATTAGTATCGACTTCGTCTTTATTCTTATATTATTAGTTATTTTTTTTCGTTATGTTGTAAAAATAATAACGTGTATATATTTATCTTTTTAATTATTTAAGTAGCTACATTATATATGAATATATATATATATATAACTCATTGCACATTATCTTTAATAAAAATAAACTTTTAAAAAGCATAAATATTGAGTGTTGTAATCTAAAATTGAAAATTGTTTTAAATAGATATATCAAAATAAATATTATAAAATGTATAAAAAGTCAGTCAGTTTCAAATCAAGTATAGTTTTGTATTATAATTGAGAGAGCGTGATATTACAAATATTAGATAATAAGAATATCATGTATTCTGACAAGAAATATTTTTAATTTTATATATTAATAAACAGGTGTACGATTACAGGTTAGTTTTTTGAAGAAAAAGAAAAAGCAGCTATTTTTAAACTTTTTTATTTGAAATTAAGAAAAATTAAACTTCGTGTTTTAAAATATTATAAAAATAACAGGGAAGCATGCGCAGGGATCTAACACAGCCTAACCTACTTAAATGTTTTATTGTACTATTGACAGCTGAAATGCAGTTATCCTGTATACGGAATGAATTAAATAATATTATATTACTTCTTACAACGCATTTGGTAAAAAAACTCATTTTAATTAAAAATGCGAAACGGCGAAAGGGGAAAATTTGAAGCGCCTGCGCATTTCTCCATTTCCACTAATCGCTTACAAACTGGCATTGAAAAATAGACGATTCGATGGAATAGCGTTTTATTGGCATGTCGTTGATGTATACAAGTTATATGTAACACATGTAACTTTCCCAAGGCTAGTCACACGGGAACAGCATACATTGTCCACGTGTTGATTGTTGAATAATAATTCCTTTAGGAAGTAAATAGAACTATAAAAAACGCAACAATCAATTTTTGAAGTAAATAAAATATCTTAATAATGAGAACTAGAGGTTTCTTTGTTACTTATTACACTTGCTAACGGCAGTTCTACACTGGACGTTGCAACAACATCAATTCCAACATGGAGGATGCAACAAGAAGAACTCCTCAAGTCACTGTTGTTGATTGATAATTGAAGAACCTGATTTTAAACGTTGTAATTGATTGATTGATAAATAAAAATATGTTTATTTTAAAAACCGTACTTTCGATTATTTAAAAATAAAACTTACACATGTCACTTCATGGCCTTAGCCACAAATTGGCATGTTTTCGAGGCACTAAATGTCATGCGTATTTCCGGCCTATCGCCTACAAACAAGCACGAAAAATAGACCGTCGGCTGATTAGCTGACTGCAGTTTTATTGGGATGGTTTTTTGTATACACATTCTAAAATTTGCCACTAGATGGCATTTGTCAGAAATTCGCACGTTTTTGTGCCAGTAAAAGGCATGTGTATTTTGGGTCTTATTTGCAAAAATTTTAAAAAATATACTATTTTCTTTCTATAAATAAGAGAAAATATGTTTATCAAAATAATAATTGATGTAAACTATTGCATATTATTATTAAATAATATTTTCTTCTTCATCACAGCTAAGCAACATTAAACGAGGGTATTTTATTTATGGAATTATTACCTCATATCTTACGAGTATAATATTTCTTCTGCAGCATCTTAATTTCTATGTCCCACTTTTTGCAAAAAAACGGTTATTTTTGTTTGTTTGCTTGCTTTTATTTTAGAGATTTTATAAATTAAATAACATTTATAAAGTTCTCTTTTAAATTTTGTTGCTTTTTTCAGTGGGATCTACATTTAGAAAATAGAACTTTAATTGTTTGGCTAAGTTTAAAGCTTTCTTTATGCTTTTTAGGATAACATTTTGCACTTCTGTGTTTATAATATCGTCCTCTGAATTAATTTGGTTTATCTCAGATACCATTTCTACTAAATTCGTTTCATCTACCTCTTCTTTCACCAGTAATTCTTGAATATGTTCAGGATTCATATCATCAAAATTCTCAATTTCGATTTTCATATAATTATCATCAGACCATATTATACTGTCTTTGAATTCTAGAGTTCTTTTAAAATGGTTAGAATCTAGAAAATTATCAGATAAAATATTTTGAATCATTATTACATTTTTTTAATCTAGAAAATCGTTAGAGATACGTAATATTTTTTAAAAATTAATACAGTGCTTTAACGATAATGATTTGGCCATTGAAATGTATTTATTTTGAGAAAATAAAAGAAATATTAAGGGATTATTGAACACCATTAGTTAACATGAATTTATTACAGTTGTTTATTTTTTGGTCTCTAATTCGTGTTTATTTTTGTTCACTTATTATTTTCTCTTTTTGTTACATACCCTATTCATGCCTATTTTAATTATTTTACTTATTCTATTATATTAGTTACTTTTATATCCATTCTCGTATCCATTTACATGTTTTCTGATCACGTTTAGAATTTTTTAACATTATTTTTTCTATGATTCGTTGAATTTTTAGAGGTTTTTGTTTCCTTTTTGCGTCCAGGTTTAAGTTTCTATCTCATACGTACAAAAAAAGGCGTATTGGTAACAAGCTTTTCGTTTCAAATTCAATGATATTTTACTTTTCATTATACTGAGTAAATTTTTTTAAACGATAAAAGTTTAAATTGAATCCCTATTGTTATTTCAATTTAACCTAAAAAAACACATTTATACATGTGTGTGTTTGTATATATAAAAGTATGATAAAAGTGTTTTTAGGTTAGATAGAACTTTCTATAGGGATTCAATTTAAAGTTCTATCACGTTTCAAAAAAAACCTCTTATATTATTCATCCTTCCGAATCCATACTTCTCTAATTCTTAACTTAAATAAAAAAAATATATAATTAAATCTCTGACTGTTGATAACCATAATATTGTATAATTTTTTTTAGGTATTTCATTTCCTCAATTTATTTTAAGCACTGGTTTTCTGAATGAATATCTTCTTTTTTAACTGTGAAATTAATTTCATATTCAAATTTATTTTAGCTCAATTTTTCTCTGTTTTTAAATAAAAATTTTTAGCTCTGGAATTTTTACTTATAAGTAGTACGTCGTTTACAAATTGACCATATGATAAACATTTCGCATCTACTTTTATACATTTATTTTCAAAGTTCACTTCTGTCAGTATATATACTAAAAAAATAAATAGTTTGGATGAGAAGCTGTTTCCTTGTCTGATTTCTTTCTCTAGTCTTACTCTTTTTGAAAACTCTTCCATGCTGATTCACATTGTTGTGTTTTTGTACATCTTTTATAGTAGTTCCAGATATTTTTTTCTTGTTTCTTCAGAGATAAAGGCAATGCTGTTATGTTTATAAAACCAAACGCTTTTGTATAATCCACAAATGTCAACTATAGTGGTTGTTTACACTCACTTCATTCTTGCAGTTTTTGTAATGTCTGATGATGGTTCATTATACCAAAATATGTTATAAACCTTGCATGTTCCCTGGATCGTTGATAGTCAAATTCTTTTGGTAATTTTTTTACTAAGACTTTACTTTTTTACTAACACTGCTTTCTCTTTCTTTGCATATACATACATATATACATATATATATATATATATATATATATATATATACATATATATATATATATACATACATACATATATATATATATATATATATATATATATATATATATGTGTGTGTGTGTGTGTGTGTGTGTTTAAGCGTGATATAACTTTAAATCCATATCGAAAGTTCTATCTAACCTAAAAAGCATTCTTTATCATACTTTTATATATACATAAACATGAACATGTATATATGTATATATAAAGGTGTTTTTTTTAGGTTAGATAGAACTTTCGATAGGCATTCTATTTAAAGTTCTATCACGCTTAAAAAAAATTTTATAAACATATATATATATATATATATATATATATATATATAAGATATGTTTATAAAAATGAGAGTAGTGATATTGATTTATAGTTCTTCAGGTCACTTTTACCTTTTTCCTTTAACGAAATTATTAATATACTGTTCTTTTATGTTTCTGAAATTTTCTTTTCGTTTGTTTACCTCATAAATAGCGTTGCTAATTGTACATATATTGTTTGTCCACCATATTTAATTAAATTATATATATATATATATATATATATATATATATATATATACATATATATTTGCTAGATATGTTCATAATATCAAACAAATATATTTGATAAATGTACTTTGAAGAGAATATGTTGTCATACTCATTGTTGATTTTATTTTTCATCTACCAATATTTTTATTAAAAATATAACAATATCATGAAACATGTTTTTTTTATGACTTAGGTATAATTTGAAGTTAAAAATATTATATATCATCATTATTAGTATCTTTCTATCCACTACTAGATAAAAAATTCTCCTAAAACTTAAAACTTTGACTTATCTAATGCCTTCCTTTTTCATCTTTTTCCAGCAATTTTTTTATGCTTTTGTCACATCTATACACGAAATTTTTCTTGAACTTTCTATATATTTAAGTTCCAAATCAATAATTTCTCTTATCTATCAGTGGTTTTCTTTTCTTGGTATATGAGCGACCAATTTCCATTTTAAATTGCTCATGTTTTCTATAATGCTTGTAACTTTTTTCTGGTATACTCAGTTCTCTTTTCATCTGTTTGTGTTAAACTTTACATGAACCTTTTTATATTTCATTTGTATTGTCTAAATTCATCTAATTATTTATTCTAATATCTAAGATCCACGTTTTGTTTCCATAAGTTAGTACAAGTCGGATGCATTGTTTAAAAACTTTTCTTTTTAAACATAGATGAATACTTGACTCATAAAATGAGTATTTTTCCGAATTGATATCCCATTTTTATTCTTCTGTTCACTTCATCTATAAGTGATCTTTGGGAAATTATTGTGTTGTTTCTTGTGTATATAGTTGTCAATTTCTATTTCTATTCCTTTGAGTTCAATTTGTCTTTGATTTGAAAATTCATTTAAGAATATATTATTTTGTTGATATATGTATATATATATATATATATATATATATATATATATATATAAATAATGATTTTTATCTTCTGATGAATATAACAGATTGTTAAAAATGCTTGTATATTTCAAACTATTAATGTGGGCCATCAAATATACATAACATTTTTATTGATGATATACATAACAGAAATAATATCTGCACGATGATAGTTTGTAATTGAATATTTTGTTTGGACAGACAATCTGATCGATCGATCATTGATTGTAGACAGGTGTAAATGCATTTCCCATCTCGGATCTTTATCACAGCTACCGTTTCGTTTTAAATAGGCGACATATGAAACAGATTATTATTAAATCATCTGGATACATGCGCGCAGATCTCAAATAATTAAAAAAGTGTCAGTCACTTTCATATGCAAATATGTGTATTATTATGTCAATGTGTGCATATTTTTTCCTTTGAAACTATTTATCTCCTTATGAATGCAATACAAAAAGAATAAAAGTTTATTAATAAATAGAGCGTTTAATAAATTGCAATGTAAATTTCTATTTAATATATAGCGCCATTCAAGGGGTGCACAAAACTTTAAATTAATTGTGTTTAAATAATTTTATGTAATAAAAACACATATTGTTGTGTTATATATTTTTGAACTTAAAATGAGCGAACTTATTTATACGTAAATGTAAAATATTTAAAAAGTTATTTTTTAAAAAAAATATATACAGAACGTGCAGGCGATGGTTCGAAAAATTTTAAGCAGGTGACTTCGACCTTTATGATAAGCCACACTCTGGGAGACCATCTCTGATCGATGACGATATTGTTAGGACAATTATACTGCAAGATCCTATTTTGACAACATCGGAGATTGTGGAAAAGCTCAACTCAACACAACAAACCATTTTGGACCATATTCGGAAATTTGGATTGATATATAAATATTTTAGATGGGTGATTCATGAGTTAAGTGAAAAAAAATTACATGACCGAGTCGTCATTTGCACATCTCTGGTTGCTCGGAACAAAAACCAAACCTTTCTTAGACCGGATGATAACCAGTAATGAAAAGTGGATTACGTATGAGAACATTGTGAGAAAAAGAGCTTACTGTGAGTCCGGACAATTTTCCCCCACCACCTCGAAACCGAGCTTGAACTTTAATAAGAGAATGCTGTGTATATGGTGGGACGTCAAAGGGCCAATACATGATAATTGAATATTTTTTTCAAAAATGATTGAAAATGGTTTGCACGATATGTGGTTTCAACAACACAGTACTACATGCCATACATCTACGAAAATAATATACTTATTGAAACAAAAGTTTAATGAGACCAATATTTTACGAATTGTACCTATCAATTGGCCAACAAGATCATGTGATCTGAGTCCATGGGATTATTTTTTGTAAGGTGATGTGAACTCATCGGTTTATGCTGATAAACAATAAATAACAGAATCATTAAAAATTAACATTGAACGTGTAATTCATGAAATTGGGCCACAATTATGTGAAAGAGTGACTAAAAATTGAACTAAACAAATGTCAAGCGAATTCATGGTGGTCATATGAGTGAAATTGTATTCCATCATGAATGCCATAGAATATGCTTAAAAATGAAAAAAAATATTACTGTTTGTGTTATTTCCATTTAAATTTCTGAAGCGCTTATAGGAAAACCCTATACTAAGCACTAGGACATTTTTTTATTTTAAAATTGCGTACACTGATGGATCTATATTTTTAGAATAGAAAAAGTACGAATGTTAAATTTATGATTTCCTTTTACGAAGACAGTGTAATTAAATGTAAAGCATACGATTAATAAATTTATATTCGATGGTTTCCACTTCGAAAAGTGTATTCGATGGTTTCAATTTTAAAAGTAAACATCATTGTAAATAAGAAGTAAATGGAAATATCATCGAATCGAAAGTTATTATTAAAAATGAATAATTCGTAAATAACAGTACAAGAGATATAAATATGAGAAAAGGGAACATAAATAGTACATTTATTTCGTGACATCTTCGGGCAATGAGTAAAGAGAGAAAAATGATAAATGAATTTTGGATGAATCAACATTAACAAAAATATAGTAACTAAATATTTGATGTTGACTTATATTTAGCACGAATTGATTTCTATAATGAAAAATGGATTATATTGTCAGTTAAATATTGAAATGTTTAATGATTTAAGTGATTAGGTACAGAAATATTTAAACTATATATTCAATTTGTGATCATTATTGTTAGGATAAAATCTTGATAAAAGTACAATATTTTTATCAGTCTTGCTATTGTAGTAATATCGATTGAATTATCAGAATTTCTTTTTCAATATTGGTTTATCAAATGGCAAGAGTTCTAAAATAAAAAGTTTGAATAATAGAACGTTAATCGATGTTTTAAAATATATAAAAACGAAAAATTTAACAAAAAATTAAATTATTATCTCTTCTTTGTAAAATAAGTGATCAATTTCGATTTTGCCTAAGAAAAAGAAATAAAAAAAACAAAAGTATATACATAAATTTTTTATATAATAATAATAGAAGAGTTTTAATTAATATTAATGGTTCTGAAGGATAAATATTTCTTTATATGTATAAATATTGTTTTACTTTGAATTTTATTTTTTGAAAGCTTAATTCTTCGTTTTATATTTTTTTATAAAATGCACTTAAAGTCTTTTATTAGTCTAGTAGTTAGCTAGAAAATATTTTTCTAAATATGTTATATACAACTTATAACATATTTAGAAGTATTTTTTAAATGCATTTACCAACATATTATTAACATAATCATATATAAGTATTATATATACACATGTATGTGAATATAATATATATATATATATATATATATATATATATATATATATATATATATATATATATATATATATATATGGTGGCTCAAATGAGACTTGACAATCAAAAGTATTAAACGGTACTCAACTCGTTTTCGTACTTATTGAAAAGTATCTTTATGAAATTAAATGCCAAATCGTGCATTTAATATTGCTCTTAATTCAGCTGCAGTAATTTTTGGATTTTTTAAACCATACTTTCTATTTGTCTTTCAAATCTGTCATCTTTTAGGAGTGACAGGTACAATGTTCATAAATATACGTTATCTTTGTTGCTTTTATAACATTATATAATTGTTTTTATAACAAAAAATTCTTTTACACACTTTTCTAATTTCTGAATACGATTTTCCTTCATTTTTTTATTTAAAATTATTTCTTTACTTATTTATTGCTTCTTATTTTGTAACATTTTTTACTATTCAAGCTAAGCGACTAATTTATACTGTTCATCAACTTGTAAAATGGCTTAGAATGACTATTAAGAGAAACCCTTACTACACCATTATTTGAAAATGTCTTCAAGTATTAATCACACTGATTTTTCATAACTATGCTTATATTTTTTATGTTAAGATGTTATTCAAAATAAAATTGATTATTTAAGAAAAATATTAACAATAAAATTTCTAAATATCTTGTATTCAAACAATAAAAGTGTACAATACGAAACATTATTTAGAGAAAAAATTAAATTTCAATTTTTGTAAATTTGGAATTTTAATACAATTTTCTAAAAAAATACACCACTATGCTTATATAGGGTTTTTCAATAAGAATATCAGAACTTTGACATCTGGTGGTAGCCATGTTTGAATTTTTTTTTAATCATTTTGACATTTTAACTCAGTATATTTTGGCAAATTATCATAGAATTTTTAATACTTCAAGAACGCTTAGAAATTATAAAAATATCAATAGACTTATTGAAATAAAAGTTTATTGAGTTCATTATTTCACGAAATGGACCCAGTAATTGGCTACCAAAATAATGTGATCCAATATCATTGGATTATTGTTTGTGGGGTTATGTAAAATCATTGGTTTATGCAGATAAACCATAAACAACAGAAGTATTAAAAATAAACACTGAAAGTGTAATTAATGAAATTGGACCATAATTATGTGAAAGAGTGACTAAAAATTGGATTAAACGAATGCATTATGTTAAGCGAAGTCGTGGTAGTCATATAAATGAAATTATGTTCCATCATTAATACCATAAAATATGCTTAAATATGCTTAAATCAATTACTAATTAATTAATTGAACACTTTTTGTTTTATTTCCATTTAAACTTCTGAAGCGCTTATTGAAAAACACTATATATATATATATATATATATATATATATATATATATATATATATATATATATATATAATCATCACCATTATACTCTTTCTATTTACTGTTGGATGACGGTTTCTCTCAAAAAATTCCACTTCGACCGATCCAATGCTTCCCTTTCTAATCCTTTTCGATAAATTTTCTTATGTCACTTCTTAGGCTTTTGCATATATTTATATTTCTAATCAATATTTTTGTTGTTCATGGGTGTTCTTCTCTTGTTATACATTCGACCTACTTCTATTTTAAACTTCTAATTTTTCTTATAATGTCTGGAACTTTTGTTTTCTTTTTGATCCACTCGGTTATTTTTCTGTTTCTATGTGTTAATATGTATCTTGCATTGGCCGAAGTCAATGAATTATTTTGACATTTAAGATTCATATTTCATTGCCATAAGTAAGAGAAAATACAATTCATTGATCGAGAACCTTTCTTTTTCTACATAGACAAATCTAGAACTTCATAATATGAGAATTTCGTCTGAATTAACGTAATTTCTTTTTTATTCCCATGTTTACTTCATCTATAAATATTTCTTTATTGTTTATAAGATATCCTAAATATAAATAATCTTCAACTTCTTCCAATTATTTTTCTTTTAGTTCGATTCTTTTTTGATCTGAAAATTATTTGTACATTACTTTTGTCTTGTTGATATTATATATATATATATATATATATATATATATATATATATATATATATATATATATATATATATATATATATATATATATATATATATATATATATATATATATATATATATATATATATATATATATATATATATATATATATATATATATATATATATATATATATATATATATATATATATATATATATATATATATATATATATATATATATATATATATATATATATATATATATATATATATATATATATATATATATATATATATATATATATATATATATGTATGTGTGTGTTCTATTTTTAAATTTAACAACGTAAATAAAAAAAGCAAGTATGTTACTCTTTATGCAATTAACTATACATACGTACACACACACATATGTGTGTGCGTATGTGTATCCGTATCTATATTTACATATGCATGTGAATTTTGTAAAAACATTAAAGTAATTAAATATATATATATATATATATATATATATATATATATGTATATATATATATATATATATATATATATATATATATATATATGCGTGATATATTTAAAAAGTTATTTCAAACTCTAAGCTCAATAAATGCAACATATTTTTAACCTTATTAAATAACGATTTGTATTTAAAGATTTGAGTTCAAATTCGGATAAATTAATATCAACCACGTGCATATTTATCATAATTTAGTGATAATTATTTTAATATTTTTCAGTAAAAATAACAATTATTTTAGTTTTATAATTTTTGTAAAATTTGGTGAATAAATCAATAAATAATTTTCAAATAATGAGGACTAACTATATTATATAGTTAATGAAAATTGAATAAAGAATATAGAGAAATGTAACTTAACGTCATCGTAAATTGAAAAGAAACTATTACTACATATTATTCATTCAAGATTATGCATAAAAAATCAAACGTTACAAAATACTGCACAATAGACAACGTGCAAGATCTATATATGGGTACGTTATTTGCTATTAATAATTCAGTTCCTCTTCGTGAATGGAAGGTCATCTTTGTACCAATCCATGCTAATAATTCCACTTGTTTAACTGTTCACATCAGCATATTGCGAAGATCATGTCTGGATCACGATCTGTCAGTAGAAAACATTCTGTTAAATATGTTTTATTTATTTCTCTGTATCTATAAAAAAAGTATTAAAAACGGTATTTAATTGAAAAACTTTCAGATTGATTTAATACAAACATATCAAGTGTATTGTTAATTAAAAATTTAATTGTTAATATTTTATTATGAGTAATTATCAAAATTTTAATTAATAAATTAATTATTATCATTTATAAAATGATTATGAAAATGAATTATAGTAAAATTATTGTTCTATTGAAATTAATTATTATTTAAAAGTTTAAAAAAAAATTTTAATAAAAAAAGACTAATCGTATATTGGCATATATTTTGATCTAACAATAAACTTAGTACACAGACGATTTTAATATTATTTTTTACTTAAATGCCTTTTATAAAATATACGAATGGATACATTTTCAATGTAAGAATTTTAAATTTTGTATGATTGATTTTTTAAGTATTAGTTATTTTTTTATAAAAAAAGACTGAATTTTTATCAAACCTATTTCATTTTTTTAAGCTTTATATTTTAATTACATATTATTACATATATATATATATATATATGGTCTATATATATGTACATATATATATACATATATATATATATATATATATATATATATATATATATATATATATATATATATATATGTATATAGTGTCGGACAAAAGTTAAGCAACTATATGAAAACTGCAGTAATGGTCCAAATATCAACAGTTAATAAAAATATAGAAATGATCGGAGTGCATCAAATTAAAACACGTATATTTTGAAAATATGTAATCAACTATATTTATTTCCTTATTATAACAAAAAAAAAACACATTGAACAAAATTATCTTATATTTTTACGCGACAAAAGTTAAGCAACTCTGTCGCTTCATTTATAAACTAAGAGGAATCCCATGGAATACATTTTTTTATAGTTGTCAACAACATTGAAATGTAGTGTGCATATTATACAGATTGATACAGATAGTGTTTTGTATTTTATCGCCATTGTTTTAAAAATATTAGCAATGTCACGAAGAATACTTAGTGACGATTTAAAATTAGAAATTTTTAAAATGTGCGACCAAAATGTTTCTCAATAGTATATTAGTGAGCAATTTAATGTGAAAAAATCGGTTGTGTCACGAATTATCCAACGTTATTGCACTAGAGTGACTGTTACTACGAAGTTACGATCCGGGCGACCCCGTAAAACATCCAAAAGAGTAGATAATCGAATTGTACGATTAGTGAAAGCAGATCCATTTTTACCCGCTAGCAAAATAGCCACCGAATTACAATTAAATGTAAGTTGCCGCACTGTACAACACCGACTTGTGGAAAAATGCCTATACAGTAGAAGACCAGTCAAGAAATCATTATTAAGTAAAAAGCAGAGAATGGCTCGATTGAAATTCGCTCGCGATCATTTGCATTGGGACGTTAAATAATGGAAGACCTTATTATTCAACGATGAATCAAAATCTAATTTAGTCGATTCAGACGGAATGTGCCACGTACGGCGTCCTGTTGGAAAAGATATGATATATATATATATATATATATATATATATATATATATATATATAAATATATTACATTTTTACGTCAACATAATGAGATTTTACATATTTTTATATTTAAAATTTATCTCGATGAAACTTAGTGCTTAAATAGAAATATAAATTGTCGATTAATTGTATTGTTTATAACGAAAATTAGGAAAGTGTGAAAATTACTACTTTCAATAGATCTACTTTACAAGATGAAATAATAACGGTTATTTATTTCTTTAATAGAAGTATAAAAATATAAATTCTTATCAACACAAAACCTACCACGAGGGGTCAAATGACTCTTTTTAAACTTTTTTTCAAAATTTCTCACATAAAGCGTTATCACTTCGCTAGTTGACTTTATGACTTTTAATATAATTTACATACAATGCATTTTTCAATATTTACTCCTCTCTTGTTATTTTTTTACCGAGATATATATGTAATCTGCCTTAACTACCGCAACGGGTCATTTGACCCCTGCAAAGATTCATATGATATGAAGATTTGTATGTGTGGTTGTGATACAAAACCACTGCATTATACATTTTTGCTATTCCATCATATATTTTGCTGTATTGCGTTATATTTGTTGTTGGCTGACGAATGAATAGCGAATTTCACTCTACTCCAAGCGAGCAATAAAAAAGTCTAAGAAGCCAGCGTTTACAAACAGATAAATTGGATTTAATCTCTGAAGTATGGTACAAATTCATCGAGAATAGCCAAAATTGTTACAAGCCTGGGGAACATGTAACTATCGATGAACAGCTTTTCCCAACCAAAGAGAGGTGTAGGTTTACGCAATATATGCCGAACAAACCGGATAAGTTTGGTATCAAATTCTGGCTAGCATCTGACGTCAGCACCAAATACATTATAAATGGATTTCCATATTTGGGAAAGGATGAAAACAGAGGAGATTCATCTCCGCTTGGGGAATTCGTTAGCCAAACAAAAAAGTGCTTCTACTAAGCTCAAAGCATAAATCTATAAGCATCGAAAAAAACGGTAAGCGTATACCTGAAACGATTAAATTCTACAATAATACTAAATACGGTGTTGATATGACGGATCAAATGGCAAGAAAATACTCCGTGAAATCGAAATCGCAAAGATGGCCTGCGCAGATTTTCTTCAATATTCTTGACCTGGCTGGAATCAACTTGTGGGTTTTATACAAAGAAACAACCGGCGAAAAAATTTCTAGACAATAATTTTTATTCCAATTAATTGAAGAACTTGCCGAAGATTTTCAATATGAGCAACAGGAAGAAAAAGAAAATTATACAGAAAACGTCAACAAATTCAAGTTCGGATTCTCGTGTGCAAATGCGAAAAAGGTGCCAAATAGGTTTTATAAATAAATAAATAAACAATTTTGAATCGTTATTTGAAAAAAAATTGTTTTATTCATGTACCAAATTGTGCTAAATGATATATTTTTCGCTACACATAGTAATATATATAACATTTTAAAGAGGGGTCATTTGACCCCATTGTGGTAGGAGGAGGTATACGTGGAGTATCGGTAGGTTTAGTGTTAAACTTCATTACAGATTATCACTAAATTTTAATTGAACTTTAATTTTAATTACTTAGTTCCTATATTGCATTGTTTTAGGTACTTTTTTGTTGTTATAGTTATTAAACATTAATATGGTAATTTAATATTGATTTAAATAAATAAACTAGAAGTAAGTAACTATGGTATATGTATATACATGTACATGCACACACACACACACATGCATATATATATATATATATATATATATATATATATATGTATGTTTGCATATATATTTATTTTCTATGTAGATTGTGTCATTATTTGGTTCGTTTTGATGTCGCCGAACAAAAACTGAATCATAGATTTTAAATCAATACAGAAATGTATCTCCGACTGGATCGAGTAATAAAGATATACTCGTACAAAAAAATATATATGATAACTACTTATTAGGGCATTTGAATTCTTTGTTCTCTATAATTTGCAAAGTATTTCGGTCATAGAATGACACCAATACTACTTCTTAAAAAATGAGATAACAATAAAAGAAAACCAAAAAAAAGACTATCGACAATAGTTATATATTAATGTAGCGAATTGAAATTTTTAGCACGGACCATTTGAATTTTGATTGTCACACAATGATGGTAAAGATTGCGTCACATGCGCTGCACAGACACAGAACGCACAGCGGTTCATTGTTTTATGTCGGCCATTACAATGCTGATTTTTGACTGGTGTGTATCGATGTGTTTCTGATAGATCAAAAGAGGCGATATACCAGTCGCCCGGATTCTTGACCTCCGACCGACTCGTGATGCCCGCCGTAATGAACCCCGACAAGCGGAAACTGTCCGACTGTCAGAATGTTGTTTGCCAATGCCGCAATCTTCTGACAGCGTGTTTATTTTGA
This sequence comes from Neoneuromus ignobilis, assembly GCA_029203775.1. Classification (NCBI taxonomy): domain Eukaryota; kingdom Metazoa; phylum Arthropoda; class Insecta; order Megaloptera; family Corydalidae; genus Neoneuromus; species Neoneuromus ignobilis. The sequence goes on from CP092091.1 coordinate 41,057,009, forward strand.
CGGATGATTATTATTTTTATCTTCGTTGCTGTGCTGATAATTTCTTATGTAATTTATTTATTTTTTATTGCTACCGTGCATCAATACGTTGTATGGCCAATATTTGCATTTTTTTTACTCAGTTATATAGATACGAATTGATTTGGTGCGTTCTGAGTTGCGGTGAACTTTGTTTATTTTTTAAATCAATTGTCATATGAATAAATCAAAGATATTGATTTAAAAGAATCAAGTTTCACTTAATATATTATTTTTTTCACTATTGTTTATATAAAATCTGTCACACTATATATATATATATATATATAATATATATATATACATAAACAATGACCAAATAATTTATTCATACCTTGAGCAAAAAAATGTTTCTCTTTACAATAAATATATTGAAAATATTGCTGATGAAATTTCTTTTCCTTTATAAACGTACATATGTGTATTGTATATACAACAAAATTACAAAATTTCAATTAAATCGAGAAAATGTTATTTAAAATATATATTTTTTACTTTAAATACACAAATTACATTCCGACAGACTATTCGTACTCTTATATATTTTAATATCTTTTTATAAAAATTCATGGATTAATAGTCTAGTTGGTCCTCCCTTTAGCCTAATAACGGTTTGTAAACGTTTTTTCATGCTCCTAACTAAATTTGATATTACATTGGCATTCAGTTCTTCCCAAAATTTAAAAATTATTGTTTTTCATACTTCTTTACTAGTCACTTCCTCTTTTCGCAATCTTTTATCAATTTCAGCCCAAAATTTTCAATTGGTTTGATATTTGGGCTTTGTGGTGGCTTAATATATTGATGTAGGTTATCCAAGTTTTATAAAACAGCCAAGTTTTAACCCGTTCGCTACCAAGACCTCAGGAGAAAAACCGCCACTACAGCCCAGACGTTTTATTATTTAAATATGATACCAAATTTTCATTAATTTTTTGCAATGTATTTATAACGTTTTAAACGATTAAAAATGTAATTTTTGGCAAATCAATAACATACTGTATCTATTTTATTGGTTTTCAACATAATCCATCTGTTTGCAGCACGATTTGGTACAAACAATTATCATAAACTGATAATGAACATTCATCACATATTTCTGACGCCGGGTACTGGTAAAAAAAATGGGTCGTCACATATATGTGACGATGATAGCGAACGGGTTAACAATATGAGCTATGTGTTTGGGGTCGTTATCCTTCCGGAAATATTAGGTCGTTTAATATGAAATGTCGGATTATTCAAAGAAAAAGACAAATTGATTTTTTAATTCAAATAAACAGTTTATTAACCAAAATAAGCACCATTAGTTTGTTTATACTCTTTCCAACGCGTTTCCAATAAAAAATTCTCTTTCGAAAAAGTCGCGGTCTTTAGAAGACACAAAGTCTGTAAAGGTTCTTTCGACCTCATTCATACTACTAAAGGTCTTATTTCGTATGTAAGGTTCCAAACTGAAAAAAGTGGTAATATGTTGGTGAAAGATAAGGCGAATATGGATGATGTAGCAGGATCTCGTAGTCTAAGGTTTTCAGCTTTTGTAAGGTTATTTTCGTTACATGCGTTTTTGTATTGTCGTGAACGTGGAAGGGCCATGTTGTTGTTTAGGCCTCAAGAATGAATGATGAACGATACCCCTTGCAGTCCACCATATTGTCTCCGTAATCTTTTGGCTTTGCAGAAATGACTTTGTTGTGTGTCCTGGATGTTCACCACGATTAACCCACTGTCTCGATCGCTTTCTGTTGTCGTAGCTGATCCATTTTCATCGCAGGTTACAATTTTCTTCAAAAAAGTGTCCTGTTGTTCTTCAAATAAAGCGAACTGCAAATTTCAAATCTTCGCTCCATTTGTTGATCATTCAAATCATATGAAACTCATTTGTCAAGATTATTAATCTTTTTCATGTTCTTGAGATGGTTACCGATGATTTTGCAACACACCTCAAGTTCTTTTGCGAGGGAAGATAATGTTCGAGAGGGATCAGCTTCCATCTGCTCTCGAAGAACGTCATCATCAACAAGTCCAGATGGTTTTCCTCCACGAGGCTTATTCTTTAAATCCTTTTCTCCACAACGGAATTTTTCGAATAATCTCTGTACGATTCGTTCATTAACGGTACCATTGCCAATTTAAAGTGTTTTTTTCTATTTGAATCATTAACATGAAATTGATTTCTGATCATACGGCCATGTCTAGTAATATGTCTTAAAATATTCTGAACTATAGATGCGAACATTTATATATTATTGTTTGCAATTGATTCCTTAGCGATTGTATACTCGCTCTTTTAAATTCAAAAATAAAAGGCTAGATCTAGGTCTTATCACGAGTTACAGTAGAGTTTAAAAACTATTTTTTTCTTTTTCAAAATGTAGAAGTTAAAGTAAAAGTCGTTAAACGTCGTCATTTGTGTTCCAGATAAGGAATAAAATCCATATTACACACCATCTGCTGTACTTTAATTCCATGTGCAGTATTCCTTTAATACTCCTGATACCAATTCCTAACTCCTGTGATAATTAAACAACAATCATTGGACGATTAGTCGAAATAACCTCTTCAATTTTCTAAATGTTGTCAGGATAACATAAATTCTTAATCGCAGAGCGTGAGGTTAACTTTTCACACGGTGTCTGTTTTTTAAGCAATTTTGTCCAGTCGTAGACTTTTGTTTGTGACAAACATTTATTCCTAAACTGTGCTTAAAGTTAAGTGAAGATTTCAAAAGTCTTCACCCCCTTCGTTTGTCAGAAATTTGATAATGATTAGTAGCACAATACTGCTTGACACTTTTTGTTCAGATATTATAACAGAGACTGACTGATAGGTTATGAAGGTACAGATTGTTATAGTTTACAAGCTTTTAAAAATGTTTTAATCCATCACAATATATCATAGACTCTATGATATATTGTAATGGATTCTAACCCTCTATGACATAGAGGGTTAGATTAAAAAATAACAATTAATAATTGCTTATATTTGAAAATCACCCTTCTACAATGTGCTTTATTCGAATGTGTATTTGTAATTAAATCTGTTAAATAAAAATAGTAATTAAAAAACAATCACAATTTGTTATTTTTTTATGTCTAAAAACTCGAATTTCGATATAAATTTTATGGGGTCATTTTGTAAAGATTTGTTACATTTTTTGTTTTTTTTAAAAAAAATAAATATCAAACAAATTAGTAACATATTTTGAGTTGGTTACGTCAAAATAGGTATTCTGTAGATTATAATTAATGTCATAAACATAGGTTTTATATATTCAATGTTCTATAAAAGGTGTCAGAATTTGAGTTTAGGAAGTAATTTATCAATAAAATACAGTTTTTGAAAGAAAAATCATGTTTATTGATATCAATGTAAAGTAAAAACATGGGAATTACGAATGGAATACAATGTCAGAATGTCAGCCAAATGGCCTCCTCTACCACATCGGCAGACGTCCACTCTTTTGTCAAAATTTTGAAGCACGCTTTACATTACAATAAATAAGGCTGTATTTTAGTTATAGCTGCACGAATTTCATCCTTTAATTTTTGAATCGTTGCTAATTTGTTGGCACAAAACTTATCTTTCAAATAATCCCATAAAAAGAAGTCTAACGGTGTTTAATCACAAAATTTAAGCGACCAATTAACATAAATATTATTAGAAATTAAACGTCCATTGAATTTGGTTGTGAGTAAATCGATTGCCGCACAAGTTTTATGACTTGTAGCACCATCTTGTTGAAACTATATGTTACTAATATCAATATCTTCCATTTTCGGTAACAAAAAAACTGTTATCATGCTTTGGTAATGCACCTAATTAACTGTAACACGAACACCTTGCTCATTTTCAAAGAAATATGGACCAATGAATTCTCCAGACCATTAACCACACCAAATAGTGACTTTTTGAGTATGTAATTATTGTTTAACAATGGCTTTTGGATTTTCTCTTCCCCATATTCGACAATTTTGTTTGTTTACATAACCATTTAATTAAAAGTGTGACTCATCACTGAAGACGATTTTGTTAAAAAAATGTGCATTTTCTGCTTTTTTTATATTAATTAACAAACATTTGACGCAAATGATTGCAAATGATGGTCAGCTGGCTTCAGTTATTGTGTTAGCTGGACTTTATATGCATGAAGATGCAAATATTTTTTTTAAATATCATGGAGAGTGCTTTTTGTGAGGTTTAATTGCTGTCAATGTAAATGGATCTATGTTTGTGGGTCTCTTAACACTTTTACATAATCAACGATATTTTCAACTGAACGATTACTACGAGTATATATTTTTGGTCTGTGGTCTTCCAGCAGTACCAAATTATTAAAATTTCGCTATTAGGTTATGAACATCAAGCTCCGAAGGAACTTGATTACGAGAAAAGATGCACGAATTTTACACATTAACGTTGTAAAATTTTCTCCATTTTTATAGTGAATTTTCACTATTGAAATGCGTTATTCGAGCGTTTTTAATAAACAAATGTTAAATAATGACAGTTCAATATTTAATACTTTATTAAATAATTGCCAACTTACTTCTCCTAACCTCAACTTTGAACACCTGACATATTTAGTCATCATTTTGTAATAAAAAATATCACATACTTATTTCTTAAACTTTTTTTTATCAGTATCATCTAATACTAATAAACGTATAGTGATTTTCACTCATTTACAATGTTGAACTGTTGTGTTATTTTTGATGTTAGGTTCATGATATTTATTGAAGTGTTAAATCATATAAATTTACAAAAATTAATGAGGTGTGAAATTTTACATAAACTTTTGTGTAATTCTTTTAAGAGCAAGACTATAAAATGATTATATTATTTAGTGAAAATAGGAAGCAGTTAGTCACTTGATTATTTATACATATGTAATTGATTTGTTATGATTTGTATACTGCTAGTTAAAATAATTTACGATTCATAATTATTCATATATTCAAGAATAATATTATATACATAAATAAATATACAATTGAATGTATATTAATATATATGTATGTGTGTGTGTGTGTATCAACTACATTTTGATTTATGTATAAAAACGATATGCAAAATATCAAAGATCAAATCAAGTATGCAATCTATTAATGTCAGAAATATTGCTGGACACAACCTGACCTACAATTTCACCCACATTTTAACTCACATGACTGAAAATACGATGAAATATGTTTCTCGAGAGAAAAAAAACATTACAGAAATGTTTGTTGTGGCACGATGAAATGTAGAAAATAAAGTGAAGCATCGGCACTAAAAGAACCGTTCATGTAACTTGACATGACGTCAACAACAGTACAAATAGCACGTTGCGTGTCAGTCATGTGTCATAAAATATTGTAAACGTCAATTCCGTGGGTAATGTGCCTAGTATAATATAACATGGGTAACCGGAAGTTCAGTGATAAAAAAAACACACCGTACAGGTCTGTCACGATCGAGAACACACCTATAGATCGTATACAATTGGCTAGCAATGTGTTGGAGATTGTGCTGTTTTAATTGGTCATTGTAAATTACTTTGCTGTATTTTTGGATAAATATCTTTATAAAGTGAACTATAACAGAGGATATTGGAAATCTTACCATATAAATCTCTTGAAGATATGTTTATATATATATATATATATATATACAAGTGTGTCAAAGAAATGTAAACATGTGTTTAACGAGGTGTATCTATTTACATCGCTATTTCTACAAGCATTGATTGAAAACGATCCTAATTGCAGAACTGAACTTTGAGTATAATTAGAAAAGTAGGGGAACGGACATATAAAGTTTATAGTTATGATTAGTTTGGTCTTACAGTATTAGTATTGTAAGTGATATACAGTGAGTAATGGTTGAAATTATATACTTAGTAGGTTGTAGTAATTTTATTTATATAGGTGACCCAAATAACACTGAATGATAGCCATGAATAGTAAACGATAGTGAGCAAGTAAATGTATATCTAAATATTTCAGTCTCACTTGGATCACCTTATATGACATCAAGTAATTAAATTATTGTATAATTTTTTTTATTAAAAACTTATTAACCTGTAAGTATTACAGAAATATACACAGTGTGTTGGAAAAACCAAACTATAGGGGTTTTCTTTAAGCGATTCAGAAGTTTAAATGGAAATAAAAAGTATTGAATTAATTTTTTATTTTATTTATTTTTAAACATCTTATGGAATTAATGATGAAATACATTTTCACTCATATGACCATCATGACTTCGCTTGACATAGTGTATTCGTTTAGTCCAAATTTTACTCACTCTTTCACATAATTGTGGTTCAATTTCATGAATTACAAGTTTAATGTTTATTTTTAATACTTCTGTCGTTTGTGGTTTATTAGTATAAACCAATGATTTCACATAACCTCAAAAAAATAATCGAATAGAATTAGATCATTTGATCTTGGTTACCAATTGATGGACCCATTTTGTGAAATAATGGACTCATTAAACTTTCGTGACAATAAGTCTATTGTTTTTATAAATTAATGGCACGTAGCACCGTCCTGTTAAAACCACATATCGTGCAAACAATTTTCAATCATTTTTAGAAAAAAATCATTAATCATGGTTTGCTACGCACTTCATTTACTGCAACGTGATCCCCAGCTTCATTTTGAAATATTCACTAACAAAAGCAATATTGGCCTCACTTATTGATTTTCTGTATCTTATAGGCACTGCTGTATCATTTAAAGTGAATTGTTTGCAAATTTTTCAACAATTCGATAAATGGCACTTTCACTTAGACGACTATATTCACGAAATTTTACAAAGCGTATAAGTTTTACGAACGGAACATTGATTTTTATAATAAGTTTTTACAATTTCTAAACGTTGTTGAAATGTTAAACGTTCTATAATAATTTATCAAATTATACTGAGTTGAAATGTTAAAATAATTTTTAAAAAATCAAATATGGCTGCCACCAGCTGTCAAAGTTATAACCTAAAAAAACTCTATCATACCTTTAAATATACATACATATTTATACACACACATATGTATATATAAAGATGTTTTTTAGGTTAGATAGAACTTTCAATAGGAATTCCATTTTAAGTTCTATCACGCTTAAAAAACAGTCTATAATTATATAGGGTATTTTTATTAAATTATTTACCTTAATATTATTTGGGATGAATAATTTATTTCTCTAAGTGAGTTTAAACAAAGCGAAAAATGGTTATAATAAAATAATAATTGGTTCAAAAATATTTTATCAGTTTTTTCTAAAAAAAAATGACATGATTTAATTTGATTTCAAAAATGTTGATATCAAAATCCAAATATAATTGTTCGAATTAATAATTCTCTTGTATGAATTTTGTTATTAGGCTTGTTAATATTATATACTTTTAGTCGTATTTGAACGGTGTTAATAGAATAAATATAATTGTATATTATTTCTTGTATAGAACGTATTTGAACAGACAATTATAGGTGCGGTCAAATTGTTTATCCACATTATAATTATAATAAATAAAAAAATAACCCAAATTTATTTTTGGTTATAATTGGATCTGACAAATTGTATTAATAAATTATCAATATACTTGAGGTGGTTCAAAACCAGTCTATAAATCGATACCTTAAACATTATTGTACAATCATAAAAACAAGCCTACGGCAGGTATAACAATAATTAATATATTTTAACAACTCTATAATGAAATCGTTCAAAAAGAAATAAAATTATAATATTTAATTTGACTGTAAATATAAGGTCGATTTATGAAATTACAATTTCTTATTGAGACTTGATTGGATATTTACTAAATAATCTGTTATAAGTTTATAATATAATTAATTTAATTCCACACTTACATACACACATACACATATACATACATACATACATATATATATATATATATATATATATATATATATAATGGCTCAAATGCATGGCGAATCCTTTTACTTAAGTAACATAAACGAATCTAAGAAAATATAAAAAATAGTCAGTCAGTTGCTATATTTTCCTTCAATATGTATTACATTCTGCAAAAGTAATTCGAAAATAATATTGTATAGCGTTTAAAGAAACATCACAATGAAAGTGATCCACTTATAGTATTTCTTAATACATATTTATTTGATATAACAAAATTGAAACTCAATACTTTGTTGAGTATCCCTTATAACCAATTACGGCTCCATGTCTGTTAGACATTGATCTCACTAGTTTTTCATTGTAATCATTATTTATTTTATCCCATTCCTCTGTTAGCGCTTTTTTCAAATCTTCTCTTGATAAAATATGTTGATTACGAATACGCTTATCTAGTTCATTCCGCAAATTTTCAATTACGGTAATATCAGGAAATTGTGGTGGTGTTTTAATTACTTTGGGGCAATAACACAGCAAAAATTATTTCACAATGGTAGCGGAATATTTTGGATTGTTATCTTGTAAGTAAAAAGAATCTTTTATGCACAGTTTTTCTACACCAGGTTTTAAATCTTGTTTTTAAATATTTAAGTAGACTTACTTATCCATTATATCACATTAAAATGCAAGTTACAGACACTTAAGTTCTCATACACCTCCATACTTGAACAGAACACCTATGTGTTATACTGTTGAACAAAAATTTTCTTTTTTAAGTTCTGTATTCGTTTTTCCCCACATTATTACTTTATCATCAGAAACGAATATATTAAATTTGCTTTTGTCCGTGAAAAAAACATTTTTTCGAAATTGGAAGTCTTTATCAATTCTCTGGTAAAATTAATTCTAAGTTATTTATTTTTTCACTGACGTAAAATTTTTTTAGCTACTTGACCGTTGTAATTATTTTTATACAAGAATTTTCTTACAGTTTCCGTACTTACTTTCTTTTTTAAATATTTTTAACCTCATCAGCTAATTTATCCGTACTTAGCTTCGGATTTTCTGCAGTTATCATGTGTATGTATATATATATATATATATATATATATTTATATGTATATATATATATATATATATATATATATATATATATATATATATATATATATATATATATTTATATATATATATATATATATATATATATATATATATATATATATATATATATATATATATATATATATATATTTATATATATATATATATATTTATATATATATATATATATATATATATATATATATATATATATATATTGTATATATAAATGCAATTGCATGCCAACACCCCAAGATATTAAAAAAAAGAGCTCAATAATTATTTATTGTTCTCTTTTATTGTTTATAAGCTGATGCGCATTTCAATAGTAATGCCATATTATTATAGCGTTGCATTATGAAAAAATAACATTTTTCTATAATATAGATTTATGTTCAACTGTAAAATTTGATGCTAGTTTAGTAGATATATTATGGAGATGTATGGCGAAATTGGTTTGTTACATATAATTATCATTTTAATAAATGTATAAACGTTTTTGAATATTTCTAAAAAAATAATTAAAAAAATGTTCATTATTTTGATTTTTAAAATAAGTTTCTATTTCAATACCACTATAACTCAAAGCATTCGTTGATTAATGTTAAAAATTTGATTTTAATTTCATCAAAAAATGGAATTTTTACTTTCAAGTAAATCAGTATATCATCGCAATCACTGAAACTAAAATCTCTGCCGAACACCTGTGTGCCATATACAAGTAATATATAAAATAAGTTGGATTTAAATAGCTATTTGATGAATAGAGCAAAATTAAATCGTTAATTTACATATAGTATAGATAAATTTATACAAATGAATCATTTATAAACATTATAAAATTTTACCAAACTATTTAATAAGCACATATTATTTGTTTTACCCTTTAGCACTTTGTCTGCCACGTCACCCTAATATGGGCGACACTAAAAGTTTCCAATAGGCCGCGTCACCCGTATGCGGGTAACGGTTACATTACCTGTTTATAAAAGATGTATGTAAGTATTTTGAAAGATATTCAGCAGAATATAATATAGTTAACAAATAATTATAAAAGCACTATAAGAATAGGACAATAGTTTTATTTAAAAAAATATTTTGAATGTACAGTGGTAAAACATTTTATACATAGCTGAAGTTGGACAACTTGGACAAAAAATAGTTGTCTTTTGTATGTTTTCTCTTGCCTTTGACCAGCCCACACAGTTTTGTTTATTTGCATAACATAATTTGCACGCACGTCTAATGGTTTTCCCTGATGTATTTTTACAAATTAAAATATTGTGCTGATTATGTTGTAAGCGAGAAATAGATTGCGTTATATTTGCAGGGAGCTCTAATAATCTTGCAGCCAATAATTCTCTGAACTATCTAATTTTTATATTCTTCTTTATTGCTATTTCTTCAAGTTCAAGTTCAGCATTTTCCTCAATAATCAATTCTTGTAAAATCTGATCAAGATTATATGGAAGTTGACTATTATCATCTATCTCAACATTCGAGTCAGAATCTGATGACATGATTCTGTTTATATATTTTTTTCTGGAAAATCTCAATTTCTCTTTATCACTAATTTGGAAATTTGTATAATCCTCGTTACACGCTTCTTCTTAACACTAAGAATTTGATTCACTAATAATTGATTTACGGTATTTAATTCACTAAGAATTATTATTTTAATTTGTAATAATATTTATGAGAGTCGTTTGATAACTATGGTAAATTTATTTATTGTTTAATTTAATTAATTAATTAAATTAAATTTTTCAATTTAGTTTTTCTTACTTTTTACCTTACTTATCAAACGACCCTCGTGCAATTGTAATAATATCTACGAAGAGTAATAGTCTGCGAAGGTTCGCATTATGCAGCCGCGCGCGTGACCTGACGGAGATTTCTTATAAAATGCGCGTGGCAGTCAACGTGTTAATGAGCATATTAATATTTATCATCCTCATAGCGCAAAATAAAAACTCACTTCTGAAATTAAATATTTTATTATATGGATCGTTTATTACGAAAGTGGTGTAAGTCAATTTTTTTGTTTCGAGATGTTTAAGAGTTTACAGTTTAGTCGATTAAAAAATACTAATAAAGTCTACTAAGTTTGCTTACGTTTTTATGACTTTAGATATATGTAAACTCATTATATAAATGAGTTTTATAAGAATTAACTTAATCAGTACATTTTTTCTAAACCGAAAATGTACTTACAACATTTTCATAATTATTGAACTTTATGAATAATTAAATTTTAATTTCACTCTAATTACGATATGTTTTATTCCGATTTTGTTTATAAATAAAAACAAGAAATAAAATACAGTTGTTTAATCTCAATATTTATTTACTTATTGTTAAACTACTTTATACAATATGTCAGTTTATCATTATTATGAGTTTACATTAGATTATGTTTTTCATTTCGACTCGTTATATGGAATTGTTTTGAAATATTCGTGATACACAGAATATAAGAGGTGTGATCAAAAAATAAGGTGAATTTTTATTTTTTTCAAAGAATGTTTATTTATTCATCAATTTTTATTTTGTCCCCTTCAAAGTAATCCCCCTCGGATATAATGCACTTGTGCCAACGCTTTTTCCAATCCTCAAAGCATTACAAAAAATCATTTTTTGTGATTTTGTTCATCTTTATTTCCTCAATCGTTGCATCCTTTCATGGGTCTCTTCAGTTTTGGGAACAAGAAGAAGTTTTTCGCGCACAAGCAACGATGTGTGAGGATCATAAAAGCCAATTTTTGTTCTTCCACAAATTCGGACGTTTCTGGCGGATTGCTTTGCGCAAATTGCGCATATTGCAGGTAATATTCCTTATTTACTGTTCTACCCTGTGGCAAGAACTATGATGCACCACGCCCCTGCAATCAAAGAAAACTGTAAGCAAAACCTTCACATTTGATCGAACTTGGCGTGCTTTTTTGGTCTTGGTGATCCGGAATGCCTCCACTGGGACGATTGAGTCTTAGTTTCGATTATAACCTGTTATGACCCTGTCGAACGTCATTCAATAGCTCTTGGGCGATGCTCATGACGGTTCTTTTGGTCGGAATTGAGCAATTTCGGAACAAACTTCGCTGACACACGTCTCATGTCTAAAACATCCGTTAAAATTGATTGGCACGAACCAAACGAGACGCCAATATCATCAGCAATTTCTCTAATGGTAATTCGACGATTTCCCAACACTATTTTCTTCACTTCTTCAACGTTCTCATCAGTTGTTGACGTGCTGGGGCGTCCAAAACGAGGTTTTGTAAACATTTTTTGGCTTATAGACTCATCGTATGCCACTTTCAACATTTTGTTTTGGATTGATTCCATTTTTCACACAAAATTTAATGCAAACTCTTTGATCCATGATTTTCGACAGCGGAAAATCGTGGAGCCTGCAAAACACTTCTAACTTTTATGCCTCTGCAATAAACATGCTACATAGCTGAAATTTGGAACATATATTCGAGACGAGTGTACCAACATAACAAAATAAAAAAATCGAAGATCGAACGGATGTAGCACGCTAAATTTCAAAATTCACCTTACTTTTTGATCACACCTCGTATATAAGGCAATAACTGAATCATATTCTTATATTTTTTGGATGTAATGGGTCTGAAATATTTAAATAATATTAATAGTAGGATGCTTGAAAACTTTGGCGGCCTCCATCGATAGATTGATGATAAATCTAATCATAAATTCCGTGTCTTTCATTGATATTTTTACAAAATAGCCTGTGGTGCACTTCTGAAAAATCTCATCCAACATATTCACCTAGTTTACTTGTCCACACATGTTCATATATGCAATATCATGATTGTGTACAAAGGTTACAATTTTGTTATAAACAAAACTTCTAGATTTTCTAATTAAATTGCGAGTTTATTTGTAAAACTCCATCGTTTTACTCCTTTTCTTATATAGTGCTTGATTAAACTACGGAAAATGGATTTGCACCACTTTCATAATAAATGATTATGCAATGTCATTTACTAACAAATGTTCAATTGATCAAAGCATATGGATATTTTGAAATATAAAATATGATTTGTCTATAAATAAAAGGTTCACACTAAATTATATGTAAATTATTTGTTTTCTCAACTTTTTCCAAAAATGAACTTACACCACTTTTATAATAAACGGTCCAATCTATGTATGTATTTATTTATAATTAATTATCTTTAGTTAATACATCTATAATATATTATGTTAATTATCCTATTGACATATTTAATGTATTACATTGATAGGGCATTATAAAGCCAATAATCACTATAAACAATTAATTCATAGTATTACTGTAGGTAAAAAAATAAAAGGAGAAGTTTAGTGATTAGATTCGCGTTTAACAAATTTAGAAATAAAACACTATATAAATATATATATATATATATATATATATATATATAAGGTGTACCCATAAGTAATGTCGTTTTTTTGAAATTTTCAAAACATTGCCATCTACTGACGATAATTTAACTCAATATAACATAACCTATATTCTAATTAAATATATTGATATTTAGTGTGCTTATTGTTGAATTTTGAAAAAAATTAGGTGAACCCTATAAGAATGGAAGAGTAAAGTGTGGATAACTTCTATATTAGACATTTGATGCTTTATGAGTTTTGAAAGCATAACAATGCCACTAATGTCACAAATGCCATTAATGCTATTTATACTGGTGCCTCGGACAGCTGAACATATTAGCGTTGATTTAAAAAAATTAAGAACGGTGATTTCAATCTTTTTGACGATATAAAATCTGGAAGACCTGTTGAGTTTGATAAGGATCTGTTGTTGGCTGAAATTGAAGCTGATCCCAAACAATTTGTCTAGGAATTAGCCACAAAACTTAAAACTTCATGTTCTACAACAAAGTGGAAAGAGAAGGAATGTGGGTGTCATATCAACTTTCAGTCGAAAACAAAATTCAATGTATAACCATCTGGAGTGTACTTTTGTCCAGGTTAAACAGAGATCCTTTTCTTCAATAAATTGTTACTGGAGATGAAAAGTGGATTCTATACAGAAATCCACATAAGAAAAAACAATAGTTAACACCAGGACAACCACTTTTGTTCACTCCAAACCAGGTTTTCATCTTAAAAAAAGTGTTACTGTCGATATGGTGTGACTTTACAGGAGTTATTTTCTATGAGGTTCTGAATCCTAATGAAATCATAAGTGCTGAATATTTGTTCTCAGCTTGATAGATTAAACATGGCTTTGATTCAAAAACGTCCAAGATTGATTAATCGAAAAGGTGTTATTCTGCAGCATGATAATGCAAGACCTCATTGTGCCAGAATCACTCAAGAAAAAATTAAAGAGTTAGGCTGGGAAGTACTTCTCCACCCACCGTATTCTCCTGATGCTGCACCGTCAGATTATCATCTTTTTAGATCTATGGAACATTTTTTTTGTGGAAAAAAATTTCTATTGCGACAGCTGTCAAAATTGCACTCGAAGAATATTTTACTTCAAAATCACTCTTATTTTACAAAAAAGGAATAGAAAGTTAGTCGAAGAGATGGGGAAGATTATCAATAACAATGGAGATTATATTGTAGATGAAAACTATATTAATTCTTAAATAAAATAATTTTTTTTATAGTACCAAAAAACGACATTACTTATGGGTACACCTAATATATATATATATATATATCTCCTTAGTATATATATATTCTCCTTATATATATATATATATATATATATATATATATAATGTGTCATCCAAATGTGATGTCTAGATTTGTGTTTTATTAAAAAGAAACAATACACATGTTTCCTTATACACCACCCTATACACATGTTTCTTTTTTAATGAAACACCAATCAAGGCGTCACATTTAGATGACCCTATACAAATTAAACTGTTTTTTTCTCATTTATATACTTTATGAAAGAGATTATATTTACATACCTCCTGTAATTATTTTAAGAACTGTTTCAAAAATTGTCCGTCGTCTGATAACACGAACGGTATAACATTTAATTTTTTCTTGTTAACACAGCGTTAAAATGTATTATAATCTACATTTGTGATTCTTGATTGGTGGTCCACGTCTCATTAACAGATTGTTCGCCAAAAGAATAAATTAAAATACTCGTTCTTCAAAATCAGACTTTCATCAAACTGGCCCCGAATGGATTGTGGGCGTATTTAGGGAGCAAGAAAAATGACAGTAGGTACATTTGCTCTCATGTTTTTTTTTGAAACTATTTTTATGTTTATGATACATTGATTTATATCAATCATGACATTGAATGGTTGTTCTTATAAGATTATTTTTTATATAAAAGTAGTTCTGTGAATATTTCAACACATTAAAATTGAATATATATATAAACTGTTCTGATTCTTTATATTTATGTTTTTGATCGATGTTAATTTTTGCATTTATTTTTCTTCGGTTCTATAAATTAAAGAAATGAATACTATTTAAAATAAATATAATTAATTTTATAATATATTACTAATTTTCAAATTAATTATTTAATTTTCAAATTAATTATTCCAATTAATTTTCAAATTAATTATTATTATAGACGATCATAAAAATTGTAGCAATTTTATATTTTTAAAATATTTTTTAACAGTATACCTAACATTAATTTCATGAATCTGTGCCTTTTTCTGTTTTTCGGATTTTTTTATTCACAAATCTGTTTAAATTTCAGCACGTGTATTTAATTCTCATTCTTATTACAATATTTTATGTTTATTGAAATTCGTCTTTAAAGTTTATTGTTTCCAGATTTAATTATTTATTTTATGTTAGTATGAGTCAATTTCTTTTTTCTTTTATTCTAATAAATTGATTATTTATTCAAATTGACTTTATTTATTGACAATGGTATATGTTATTATATTATAAACAATTTAAACAGTAGTGAATTATGTCAAAAAATATCATAAATCTTTCAAAATTTAATTTTGCCTGAAATAATAATTGTATAATAATAAATCATTATTAATACACTTTTTTTATTTACCATTAATATAAACATGACATAGTGCTCTTTGAACGAAGAAATTTTTACACTGTTGTTCAGTTAAAAGTAAGATTCTCCGAAATTCGTTTTTAACGATTTAAAATGTTATTGCAATAAATCACGACCGTAAAAGATTAGCTTTGAAATTTCGCATCCGAAATATTGCAAAAGAACTTGAACAATATTTGCAAAGTGAAAGTGGGTATCGTCACATAACAAAAACACGATATTGGAAAGCTTACCAAATTGTTGAATCTTAACGGATTTTCATATATATATATATATATGTATAAATATAAATTCTTTCCTAACACCAACCCTCTTAGTCAGCGTAGTGAATAACACCAAGTGCTAGTGATTGGTAACTTTCAATTAGGATTTCATCCAGTAGTGTGTAATTTAAACCAATACATGAATGATATATTATATACAATATACATATATAGTCATCTAAATGTGTCGTCTAGATTTGTGTTTTATTAAAAAGAATCATGTGTGTAATTTCTTTTTAACATATTACGGTCCGCAATATTTCGGGCTAGACTTCATCTAGAGTTCGGCGAATTTCGCAAAAAAATGCAAAAAAATAACTTCTTCATAAAATCGATGTAATTCTTAAATCAATGAACATTTTTAAATGAAATTTTATATCTTTCTATAAAAGGATTAGTTGCATAGATATATGTAAATATAATAGTGGTTTTCAATCTGTAATGAATGTACCAGCGTAATAAAGTACAAAAAAGAGATGCTTTAAAATAAATATAGTTTATTATAAAAAAACACTTCAGCGTGAAAAAATATCTAGAAGTTATAAAAATATAATAAATTACATGAGGCATATATTCTATAAACAGAAGTTAGAAAAAAAAGAGAACCAATTTCGATTTTATTCCAAAAAAAAACAGAACTTTGCTAGGGATAGAGATTACTTTATTTAAAATATCTAAAATATTTTTCATAATTTACTAATATCTTAAATATATACACCATCATCTTTTAACGGAGTTAGAAAAAAATATAGCTTGTATATATTTTTTTGGCGTCAAAAGTTCATACAACGAAACACGCGTTACCGCGTGAACGGACTTACAGTAATCCAATACGAAACATGCGTTTAGGTGTGGCCGGGTGATAATGTGTTAATAAAACAAATGTAGGCGTTGCATTTGAGTAACGCTATATATATATATATATATATATATATATATATATATATATATACAGAGTGATCCAAAAGTTATTTTCTATCTTTTAAAAAAACAAAATATTAAAAAATAAGAAAAAACAAATTTTATTGATCTTAAATTAAATCTAAGTTAACACATTGTATGTGGCCAACGTCTCGACGACGTCTTTCGCGCTCTAGTAATAGTATGCGAAAGACGTCGTCGAGACGCGTTGCCTGCGTACGATGTGTTAAGATATGATTTTATGATTAAGTTTTAAAAATAATTTCTTTTAAATGTTGATGTCTAGAACCTTCGCAAATTTGTGCTCTTTTGAATATGTTTTTCATTACTGACTGTAATGTTGATATTGCTGCTATTTAAGATCGAATGTTATCCTTTAGTTCTGCTAAAGTTTGCGGCTTATTAACGTAAGTCTTATTTTTTAGTAAGCCCCAAAGAAAAAAGTCAGGAGCCGTCAAATTCAATGATTTCAGAGGCTACTTAAAATTCGAATTTTTTAACATTATACGATTATTGAATGTTGACCGTAAGTAAGAGGTTCATTGTGGCTCTGATAGAGTGAACTGTAGCTCCATCCTGTTGGAACCAAGCTTCTTTAACATCATCTCCAAGATTCGGTATGAAAAAATTTTCAAGCATCTGTCGATGTGGAAGTTGTTAAGTCCTTCGATACACTTTCCCTAATGGAATTAATATTGTCATTAATCCTTGAATATCTTGGTCTGCCTGATCTCTTGCTATTTACCACTGTCCCTGTTTCTTCAAATTTTTGCACTATTGCGCGGATGGGTGCACCAGAGGGCGAATTCCTAGTATTGTAAAATCTTCTAAATTTCATTTGTGTTTGCGAAACACTCCTCTGACTTCTAAGATGAAATACCACTATTTTAATTCTTTCTTGCAGTTTATATTTATTCATATTTAATGTTATTTTCTTTGTATTTAAATATGTAAAAAACAAAAATTTTAAAAAAAATCTAATAAAAAGTTACGAATCTTTTCATTAGGAAGTTATTTTTGGCTCATCCTTGTATATGTATATTGTATATTGATTTTTAACTGTCTTTAAATTCATATATGAAAAACATTAAATATTATATTTGCCTTTTAGATAAAAATTATAATTATTATAAATTTTATAAAATGAATTATATTATTTAAAAACGATACATTTTCTTGAAAAACACGATTTATTTCACAGTTTAAAAAGATTAACTGTATTTTTATGGTTCATCATTATATCACTGTTTTTATAGTTTTTACTAATTTGCGGTAAAATATAAGAATTTAGTATTTTTTTTAAACGTGATAGAACTTTAAATTGAATCTATATCGAAAGTCCTATCTAACCTAAAAAACATTATATATATATATATATATATATATATATATATATATATATACAAATGTGTGTGTATGTATATATAAAGGTATGATCAAGTTTGTTTTTTTAGGTTAGATAGAAGTTTCGATAATGATTCAATTTAAAATTCCATCATGCTTAAAAAATAGGTCCTATCCATCCATATTAGCTGGCTTAAATAAGACTGAAAGGTTTAGTCATATATTTATTTCCTTACTGTCTTTTGCTATCCTTTATTATCCTTCAGTTTCATTTGAGACACTCTATATAAAATAGTGATTCAACGATGAACAATAAAAGATAGTATAACAATGAAATTAGAGGAAAGGAAAAACACGTTTTTTACTTTAAAGATAATGTTCATGAAAAAAACAAACAAAAAAGAACTTAGTAGAAGTTCCACACACACACACGCATACACACACATATACATGTTTGAATGTACCAACACTAAACATCAAATGACCGCTTTTGAGAAAAAAATAGGTTTTTATTTTTCCTATCCATTTTTCCATATTATGCTGGCTTATATATAAAACTGAAATCGGTTTAGTCATATCATTTATTTCTCATTCCAAGGTATGGAATGCACTGTAAATATTACTGTTGCTATCAAGATGCCGATTTACACAATTATTATCCTTCAAATATATTGTGAATGGATTTCATTTGGGAAAAGATGAGACACTCAGCAATATATAAAACTAGTGATTCAACGATGAACAATAAAAAAGATAGTATAACAATGAAATTAAAGGAAAGGAAAAACATGTTTTTTACAAAAGCAAACCGAACAAAAAAGTAAAGATAATGTTCATGAAAAAAACAAACAAAAATGGCTAGAAAGAACTTAGTAGGTAGTTTAGCCACTTGGATTTTATATAAGCAAACAACTGGAGAAAGGATATCGCGACAAGAATTTTTATTTCAGTTGGCAGAGGAACTTGCCACCGAATACCGCGATATACATGAACAAGAAAAAATGGAAAGTATGGCGAAAACTTCAGCAGATTCAAAGACGAAAAACAAATTGGATATTGCAAAAAAATAAAGCCATAAACATTTGTTCTATATGTAAAAAATATGTTTGTGGAAAATGTTTACATACACACACATATACATGTTTGATTGTATGAAGTACTTAATGTAATAGAATTGTTTAAGGTTTTTATTACCGTCTAAAATATTTTTATATTAATGCAATATATATATATACATATATATATATATATATATATATATATATACAGTGTCATCATCATTAGCAGTAAAAGCCTTTTTTATCCACTGTTAGATCAAAACCTCATTTAAAACTATCCACTTCGATCAATCCAATGCCTTTATCTTCTAGTCTATTTTGACGAATTTTCCCATGTCTCTGTCTTATCTAATCATGAGCTTCTTCCTGGACTTTTCTCTATATCAAGAATCTCAATCAATAATTTTTCTTGTCCATCAATGGTATTCTCTTCTTACTACATGACATGACTTTTTTATTTCAAACTTCTCATTTTTGTTGTAAAGTCCGTAATTTTTGTGTTCTTTCTAATCCAATTAATCCTCTCTCTTTTTGGCCTAACGTGTTTTTATTAATATACTTTTTTCATGCGTTTTTTTATTGTATGGATAAATATATTTGTTTTCTCAGTATTTTTTTCTATTAGCTATCGTTGAATTCGTTTCTGTATTTTTTCGTATGGCGGAAAAATAAAAAGCTACTAGTCCAACAAGAAATAATAGAAAAGTAGTAGCTTCTTGAAAAGTTATATTGAAAAATTATTTAATATTTCAATTTTTAAGAAACAGTTTTATAAATAAAATTTATCGAATGAAATAAATAATTTATTATATTTACTTACTTCAATTACATTTCAAATAAAAAAGCTTCTTTTTGTCTAATGATATTGATGTTTTTTAAAACATTTAATTTTTTACAATACGATATTGTTCTTCAAGTTTGTTTAATTAAGAATGTGAAATAACACATACGAAAATAAAACTTTAAATAAATATAATTACAATGGAATGATAAAATATCAAAAAATCATATTTTTTAAATATTGCTTAGACCGTAGTTAAATAAAATGTTTAATAATACATTTTTAAAATAAAAATTATATACTTTCACGGTTGAATTCGAACTCTTAATAAAATAATTGATCACATGTCATATCGATCTCCCGACTACAATTACCTTCCATTATGAGTGAATAAAAAATGCCATCCACAAAATTTCAATCCGTCTCAAATAATAAATTACATACGTTTAATCCGAGTCAAATTTTTGTTTTGTTACATTGTCTTAATTTTTCAACACTTTGTCAGATTCTAAAAATATGTATGATAATTACAGTTCTGAGAAAGATACAAACATTAGTTTACGCAACTCATTGTGAAGATGCGTTAAGTTGAATTTTACAACGAATAATTCAAAACGCATTATCATGGTCACTAACTTACAAAGGAATGCGTTTCAATTCGTCAAGCTGTGCAACACAACAAAAGGCTCACTGATGCATATGTTGGTCTACTGCATCTTAAGTGATGTAACAACATTGTATTATCTGTGTTTTTTACAACTGAAAAAAATCAACATCTGACACAGGACACACATGTACAAGACAGGGTAAACAAAGGCGGTATGTTAACGATTTGATTATAATAGACAAGATATCAACATGTAATAATCAATCAAACAGTACACGCAGACACAGTTCTATAAAAATATACACCTGTGTGAACAGTGGCGTAACAAGAATTAAATAAAACGGCGAGATTTTCTAAAAAAAACGAATTGTTATTTTCTTAATGGTATAAATATTACATAGGATCATCCAAATGTGACGTCTGATTTGTGCTTTATTAAAAAGAAACAAAAAAAACTATACACATGTTTCTTTTTAATAAAACATAAATCTAAGTCTCACATTTGAATAACCCTATATTTAAGATTATTATCTATTTTTTTTACTGTAGTAAATTCACTTTAATACAAATAAATTATTTATTATTAACACCACAAGATTCTATAAAAGTGTCCAATAGTAATTTCTTTTTCACTTTATTTACATATATATATATATATATATATATATATATATATATATATATATATATATATATATATACGAGAGTCGTTTAATAAGTATGGGAAATTTATTTATTGTTTAATTTAATTTTTCAATTTAGTTTTTCTTACTTTTTTACCATACCTATCAAACGACCCTCTATATGTATATATATATATATATATATATATATATATATATATATATATATATATATATATATATATATACACCCGTCCCTCAATTTAAGCGGAGTATCTATTCCACGTGAATTTGTTTTACGCGAATGAAAATCGCGTAAATTGAGTCTGTCAGTACAATAAAAAAAAATATTGGAAATAAAAGCTAGTAAAGTTGTAGAAACACATATTTATTTCACATAGCTTAACAAAAAAATAATGTCGTCGTTTTAGAAAACAAAAGTAGATAAATTTTATTCGATGTCACTATCGCTACTGTAATTCGAAACAATCAACTTTTTATATATTTATATCGTGCTTTTATACGTTCAAGTAAGAATTAGCGTCACTCTGATATATAATAAATTCCATGAAAAATTATATAAAATGAAATCTATCTGACCGCGTATAAAAAGTACCACGTAAATTAATACCGCGTAAAAAAAAGTTCCGCGTAAAAAAGTCCCATGTAAAAAAAACTCGCGTAAAAAAAATCCCGCGTAAAAAAAAATTCGCGTAAAAGAAGTCCCGCGTAAATTGAGGGACGTGTGTATATATAAACGAGAGTTATTCAAACATCAACTAATCTTTTTTTCCTACTATTGAATGAGCAAACGTACGGATTTGACAGTGAGTAGGAATATTAGTGGGAGTAGGTAGACTCCTTCTTTGCCATGTACATGACTTAGCTTGCACGATGAGCAGGCAAGCAGTACCTAGAACTGTTATACGACGCATTATAAAAATGTGAAATCGATTGAAATTTTGCAAAGATTGCGTGAACAGTTCCGGAATTAAATATTATCGTGGCACAAGTATTTACGTGGTATAAGGCGTTCGCTGGCGGACTACCTGTTGGTACTGACGAATCAGAAACTTGGACACTGAATGTAAGTGAAGCAAAAACTTTTCACAGTTCAGCAGAGCAGGAACGATAATGTTAAGAAGTTCTCAAACATAATTGGAAAATCTGTAAATAGATAATTGAACATATGAGAGTAATTAATAGAACAAATATAATCAATGAAATGGGCATGCCTAGGACATATAGCAAGAAGAGAAGACAGTAGATGGGTGAAAATCATTATGAGGTCGTGACTAGCAGACAAAAAGAGACCCAGGAAGAGATTCTGTTAAAGGTGGAGACATGACACTATAAAGTATTGTAAAAGTGAGAATCGGATAAGATTAGCCACGGACAGGGAATAATGGAAAATCTTAAGAAAACATTCAAGAGGACCCAATGGCATTCGACATAAGCTGATATAATCCTTTATGATGATAATGATAGTGATATATATATATATATATATATATATATATATATATATATATATATATATATATACTCGTATATATACATATTGAAAAAGAGAGAGTTCTCCAATAAACGTGTCAGAAGTTTAAATGAAAATAAAACAAAATGTATTTAATTAATTAGTTATTTTTTATATTTATTTTTTAAGCATATTATATGGTATAAATGATTAGACTTAATTTCATCCATATGACTATCATAACTTAGCTTGACATGGTGCATTTGTTTAGTCTAATTTTTAGTCACTCTTTTACATAATTATGGTCCAATTTCATGAATTACACAATCAATGTTTATTTTTGATGCTTATGTTGTTTCTAGTTTATCAACATAAACCAATAATTTCACATAACCCCACAAAAAAACAATGCACTAGACTTAGATCGCATGATCTTCGTGGTCAATTGATATGTCCATTTTGTGAAATAAATGGACTCATTAAATTTTTATTTCAATAAGTCTATTGTTTCCGTAGATGTATGGCATGTAGCATCGTCCTGTTGAAACCACATATCGTGTAAATCATTTTTAATCATTTTTGGAGAAAAAAATCATTAATAATGGCTCGGTACTGTATTCCATTTACTCTAACGTGATCTCCAACTTCATTTTGAAAAAAATATGGTTCGATGCACCACTATCATCATGTAACGCACACCAGACAGTTACTTTTTGTAGATGTCGTGGTCTTTGTTCAATAACTTGTGGATTCTTTCACTCCAAATTCTGAAATTGACTTTATTTAGTGTTGACCGTAAGTTTCACAAAGCGCATGATAAGTTTTACGAATCAATATTGATTTTTATAACAAATGTTTACAATTTCTAAGCGTTGTTGAAGTGTAAAACGTGCCATGATAATTTGCCAAACTATACTAAATTGAAATGTCAAAATGAGGTTAAAAAAATTCAAATATAGTTGCCACCAGCTGTCAAAGTTCTGACATTCCTTTTGGAAAACGCAATTAAAGTCAAAAATTTATTTTGCATTAAATTTTTTATTGTACGATTGATTCTAGCTATTTTTTTATTATAGAAAAATGTACATAGTGACTGATTACTTTTTAATGTTTATTATAACTTATTTATTGAATAATATTTTCGTTTTTTCATAGTTAATACTGAATCATATGCATGCATATATGCATATATATATATATATATATATATATATATATATATATATATATATATATATATGAGTTCAATACTAATTATGTTTATATTAATCGGTTCATAAAAACAATTGGCTATAAATCTATACATTTGATTATATAAACTGATTACAATCAATCAACACAGAGTCGTGTTTAGCTTTCATTTCCGTATTAAAATAACGTGTGCTTATAATTGAGTAGTTAATTTTTATTCTGGTTCCAGGCATTGTTCTTAATATGTTTTTATTAAAAAAATGTAAACACATGGTTGATAATTTCCCTATTAAATTTCGTATTAAAACCTATTAAAGTAAATATATACAAATGTATGAAAAGTAAGTGCTTTTATTTTTTCATAATTCAGGGATGTGAAGTGTGGAAAACTTAATTTTGTCTCCTTTTTTATTTTGAACATTGTTTAACAAGCATTCATTTAATAATCAACTAATCTCATTAAATATAAGTATAGAAAATAATTTAAAAACTAAAATTGTTTTAAATGCACAGATTTTATTGAAAATTTGTAAAAAGAAAGGTAAAGGTTGCTTAAATTAGGAATATTTTGAAATGGTTTTTATGATTTACTGAGTAATGTATGTGTATTATAACAAGTCAGTATGTACAATTATAAATAACCACATATGTGTGAAAAATTCATAATAAATACATATATACTAGTAATGACATTTCAATATGTTTCAGTAATGTCATTAGCAATGTTATTTTCGCTTCGATATACGACTTACAGACTGTTTTATTAAAATTAAGTAATCAGTCGCGTGATGTATTTCTATCGTAATGCAAACTGCAATTCAATCGAATGTTAAAGACTAAACAAATTGAACATTGACCTTACTGAATACTATAAAGTTTTCTGATTACTTTAGCATTGAAATGTATATGCATCGTTTATTAATCGTTATTAGTTACTTTCTCAAAGTCAGTGTTAAATAGTTTTATTTCAAATACCAATAAGAAATTGCACAAGTGTACATGGATTTATACAGCAACGAAGTACGGAATCAGCAAGAAAATTGTAAAATTTATAAATTAGTATGCATACACTACCGAGACAAAGTCTGCACACACCCATTCTATCTTTATTAATATCGCCTACAACATAAAAACACTATTGTTGATAACAAAGTAATTATTTTTTATTTTTTTTTACAAAATCTTAAAAATTAAAAAACATCAATAAAACACTTTTTAAATATCAATAAAATAAAGAAAAACAACAAAACAAACGAAATTTTAAAAAAATACGTGAGAAAAAGTCTGCGCATACCTAATTAAAAATTTTAAAAAAGACTTAAAATGTTATTTTCAGTATGATATTGGGTATTCTTTCTATTTTAAAACTTCTTCCAATATTTTTTCATAAATTGCATTAATCTTATTCATAACTAGTTTTGGCCCATTTTTAGATGATGGTAGTTTTCGACATTTCTTCGAAATTTTGTGCTAAAGCAAATTCCATTAATGTTCAATTAAATTTAAGTCCGGAGATTATGGGAGCATATACAAGTGCTTTGGAATATTATAGAGGACCCAAAGCTTGACAATTTTGGTCGTATATTTATGATAATTGCCTTAACGGGAGAAAAATTTACGGACTAATCAGATTTTCCCTACGCTTTCTCTTAAATTTTGCTTTAAAATATCGAGATAGTCGAATTTATTTACCATTGTCTATAAATTCGGTATTATCAACGCTGCTACTTAACACACACACTCATAACATCACTCGACCACCACCATGTTTCACGGTGAGAAACAGATTTTTCTTATCTAAGGATATATTTAAATGCTCATTTTGCTTAATTCTGTTCACTCTAGAAATGAACGGTTTCTATCTTCCAATCCTACTACAGTACCCAACAATTATTAGAGTTTTCCTTATCGTATCATCACATTTTTTTATCAAATTGTACATGGACACTTTCAGCAATTACAAAAGTGGATAATCATGGATTAGATTATGATATAACGTTTTTTTCCTTTCAGATAACTTTGAACGACAGCCACAACGGGGCTTTCATGTTATGATCTCGGTTATTTTAATAATTTTTTTCACTCAATAAATTGATGAATGTTGTCTTCCTAAAATTATTGTAATATTTTGGTAGCTATTTTCTACTTTCTATAATTTTATAATTATTTTTCGCTTTGATATACTTATTTTCTTCTTTTTAAAATTATACATTTTACTTTCCATGATATTCACTTGTATTACCTGTTTGACAAAAACTAAAATTAAGAATAACAATCTGCATTGCATTTTCAATAATCACATAGCCAATTGTAATGCTGAAATTAAAAATTCTAAGGATAAAAAATGATAAACACAACTGTGCGTTGACTTTGCCTCGGTAGTGTATATTATTTTTAACTTTATCATTTGTTAGAGTAAACTAATAATTCTAAATGTATTTTTTACTTAGATTTTTTTGTATTTTGTAAAATTATGATATATATATACACACACATACACATACACACACACATACACGCACACACACACATACACAAGTATCCTCCGTATAACACAGTCATTAAGTTCTTAACAATTTTCGTGTTGTACGAATTCGTTTTATATTAAACAAACAACTAGTACAGAAAATAAATTTGGGTTCTAAAATTAAAAAAAAAACTATACTTTTTTATACCTAAAAGAAATATTTTTATTAAAACAATAATTGAAACAAAGTATTACATATTAATATTACATACATTTCTTCTTCGTCACTGGTCAGCACCATTAAACGAGAATGTTTTCTTTCTGGTAAAATATTATCATCTTATGAGCTTCCTTCTGCAGAATCTTGGTTTCTATGCTCTACTTTTTTCAAAAATCACTTATTTTCATTTTTTTTTGTTTTCATCTAAGATATCTTTTTAAATTTCGTTGCCTGAAATTAAGCATTTGTAATGTTCTCTCTAAAGTTTTGTGCTTTTTGCAATGGAAGGATCTGTATTTATAAAATATACCTCCAATTATTCGGCCAACTGTAGGTCTTTATATATATATATATATATATATATATATATATATATATATATATATATATTATGATTTTAAATTTGAACTTCTGCGTTACCATCTATTCTATTATGCTCTAAATTAATTTGGTTTATTTCAGATGGCATTTTCACCAAATTTACTTTATTTGTTTTTTCTTCCACTAGTAATTCTTAAATATCTTCAAGATTCACATTATCAAAATTCTCAAACCGTGTTGTAGTAGTGCCGTGTTATAAGGAACTTACCTATATATATATATATATATATATATATATATATATATATATATATACATGTATATATATATATACTGTTTTTTTAAGCGTGATAGCCGTTTACATTAAAATCAACTTAAATTCCTATCGCGTTAAAAAAACATATATATATATATAGGTTCATCCAAATGTGACGCCAAGATTTGTGTTTTATTTAAAAAAAAAGAATCCATACACATGTTTCCGTAATCACCACCCTATACGCATGTTTCTTTTTATTAAAATACAAATCTAGGCGTTGAATTCGGATGACCTTATATATATATAATGCTACATTCTCCGTACAAGTACACGAAGAAACAAGAAAATTTTATCACTTAAAGGAAATTTGAATTAAAATGAGTATAAATAGAAAACATTTAAAACTACACGTATATCTGGGATAACTTGTTAATACTACAGAAACAATTAAGGATAAAGTAAAGAGGAAACCAAAAATAGGATAGTGATATTTTGGAAGAAGGAGACATATTATATAGTCGAATATTCTTTTCTCTTTAAAAAGAAAAGTTTTTTATCAATGAATCCTACCTGTTCTCAGTTATGGCAGTAAAATGTGTCTTAAATATCAATATAATTTATCTGCTTCAGACAACATAAAAAAGCATAGATAGATGTATATTAGGAATAATACGTAAAGGTAAGAAGAAAACCTACTAAATTAGAAAAAAATAAATTTAAACGCATTATTGCAAAAGTAATGAGTTTGGAATAGAAATGAGCCGGTCAAATGTCAAGAGAAGATGATCAATGGACAAGAGAAATGATTGATTTGGAACCTAGATGTATAAAAATACGCAGGAATAGATTCGTAGAGAAATGAGACAGAGACAAAAAATATCATTAGATTGAACTAGTATCGGTCAAAATGGACTGTTTTACAACAATGTTTTATTCAACAGTGAACAGAAAGAGGCTGATAATATTTTTTTATTTAACAGATTACATAATTATTTATTTAAAAATGCAAGTTAATTTTTTTTTTAGTATTTAACAATTATTTTAATATAAAAATGAATTTATTTCAATGTGATTATGAAAATATGAACCTTATTCTAATTTTGTATTTTTTTTTTTCAGGTGAGTGCTATTTTATACTTAATGTATATTGACTTTAATACATACGAGGTAAGAAAATTTAAATTGCTTAATATATATATCAAATAAATAAATAGAAATATGAACGTAAATAAGTTGAATATAAAAAATTTATTTAGACTATTTAAGAATTTTTATGGGATAGAATAAAATTCACAAAATATAAAATACTATTTGATATTTTATTATTTAATATATTTTTTTGAATTTTGCATTTACATTCAGTTATGAGGAATTATTTTATATTAATTGAAATTTAGTTTTGAAAACAGTACAGTGGTTATCTATTGATATTGATTTATAGCAATGTTGATAATTTTTAAATATTGTAAAAAAATTATACATACATATATATACGAGGTTATTTGATAAGTCCGTGTAAAAATAAAAACTGCTTCATTTTTTTGAATAAATCGTTTTTATTTTTCAACATAGTCTCCTTTTAGGCTTATACACTCCATCCAACGCTGCTCTAGTTTGTTGATCCCTTCCGAATAATAGGATTTGTCCAAGTCTGTAAAATAGTCATTCGTTCCTGCAATCACCTCCTCGTTCGAATAAAATCTTTTTCCCGCGAGCCATTTCTTCATATTAGGGAACAAATAATAGTCCGATGGAGTCAAGTCTGGAGAATAGGGGGGATGTGAAACGATTTGGAACCCTATTTCCATTAGTTTTGCGGCCACAACTGCTGAGGTGTGAGCTGGTGCGTTGTCGTGATGAAAGAGGACTTTTTTGTGGGCTAATCGGGGACGTTTTTCTTGCTACTCGGTTTTCAAACGATCCAATAACAATGAATAATATGCACCTGTAATGGTTTTACCCTTTTCCAAATAGTCGATAAAGATTATTCCTTGCGAATCCTAAAAGACAGTCGCCATAACCTTCCCGGCCGAAGGAATTGTCTTCGCCTTTTTCGGAGCAGATTCCCCCTTGATAACCCATTGTTTAGACTGCTCTTTGGTCTCAGGAGTGTAGTGATGTATCCATGTTTCATCTACAGTGATGAAACGACGCTTAAAGTCCTGCGGATTTCGCTGAAACAGCTGCAAACCGTTCTTTCA
The DNA here is from genome assembly GCA_029203775.1 of Neoneuromus ignobilis. Taxonomy (NCBI): domain Eukaryota; kingdom Metazoa; phylum Arthropoda; class Insecta; order Megaloptera; family Corydalidae; genus Neoneuromus; species Neoneuromus ignobilis. The sequence goes on from CP092091.1 coordinate 41,086,762, forward strand.
ACACTTCACACGAGCTCGTTTTTGGTCGATCGTGAGTAATCGCGGCACCCACCTGGCGGATAGCTTTTTCATGTCCAAATGTTGGTGCAAAATATTATGTACTCGTTCACACGAGATGCCTACAGCACTAGTAATCTCACGCACTTTCACTCTTCTGTCATCCATCACCATATCATGGATTTTATCAATGATTTCTGGAGTGGTGACCTCAACAGGGCGTCCAGAACGTTCAGCGTCTCTTGTGCTCATATGGCCACTCCGAAAATTTTGAAACCACTTATAAACCGCACTAATCGAAGGTGCAGAGTCACCATAATGTTTATCAAGCTTCTGTTTAGTCTCCTGAGGCGTTTTGCCTTTAATGAAGTAGTGTTTAATCAACACGCGAAATTCTTTTTCGTCCATTATTTGACAATCACTCGATTTCCTTGATTCCAACGATTGTCAAACACAAAGGAATAGACCGATATGGCTGAAACTTGATGTGTGTTCTTCCAAGAGGTGCTACTAATTAAAAATAACCTCGATGTGCACCAGTGGTGCCATCTTTCGGAATTTACACGGACTTATCTAACGACCTCGTATATATACATATATACATATATATATATATATATATATATATATATATATATATATGTATATACATAGACATATAAAATATATATTTTTAAAAATTAAAAATCTTAACTTCATTTATTTCATATTTTGTACAAATAAAGTGAACAAGTTATTTAAATATTAATAAAACCCTAATATGATTGAAAAATAATGATAAGTTATTAATAACCTAACCTCCATTTATTTCTGTACTGTGACAAATTTATTGTCATAGAAATTAAATCATTCGTCTTAACGGCACAAAATTTTGTAAGAGTTTAATAAATATTTACTTATTTTCCGTTTAGAAGCTGATGCGATTTATTTTTAAAATTCTGCATTATAAAATATAATTTACCTTTTTAAAAATTATATATATATATATGAATGTCGTTTGATAAGTATGGTAAAAAAGTAAGAAAAATTAAATTGAAAAATTTAATCAAATTAATTAATTAGATTAAACAATAAATAAATTTACCGTACTTATCAAATGACCCTTGTATATAAATATATATATATATATATATATATATATATATATATATATACATGTATATACACATGCATGTGTGTGTGTATTTGTATGTGTGTGTTTATTTGCATGTGTGTGTATTTGTATGTGTGTGTGTGCGTGTATATAATTTTGGACTATTTTTGTGGTATTCAAAAATAATAATATAATTATACTATACACAAATGAGAAAGGCTCTGACGAAGGCATTGTCATCGAAATGTATCAGCCGGTATAATTATACATTATATAATTATAAATAATAAGTGAACAATAAGTGATTATTGAACACTTTAAATTATTGTGGTGTTGGGGTTAAAATTCATTTGTGTAAAGTGAATCAGCCACAGTTCCAAAACAACCAATAATTATCCTAATTATTATTTAATGTAGAAATGTATTAATTTGCAGTAAGTTTGAATAATAAAAGTGTAATAATATAGGGGTATTCAAATGTGACACCTAGATATGTATTTTGTTAATAAGAAACGTATATATGGTGGTGTATAGAAAACATGTGTATCGTTTCTTTTGTTTCTTTTTAATAAAACACAAATTTTAGCGTCACATTTGGATGACCTCATATAAAGAGATAGGTATATTCTTTTTTAATGAAATATTTATGAAAAACTAATAGAAAAAACCTCATAATACAATTTATACTTTCACACAAATTATTTATAACCCTCATCGTTACAAAATATTGAACTTGAGCGACTTTTGTACAAAAATGAATGTCGTCATTGAACATAAAATGAATAACAAATTACAAATTACAAATAAAAAACGAATTACAAATGCAAAAAAAAAGATAATGTACAGTAAAAAAAAATGCAAAGACAATGTCCTTATTATTAACTAATTAATTAAATGTTTTAACAAAACAGAGATTAAAATATAGGGTCATTAAAATGTGAAGCCTAGCTTTGTGTTTTATTAAAAAGAAACAAAATAAACTATACACATGTTTCACTAAACACATGTTTCTTTTTAATAAAACACATATCTAGGCGTCACATTTGGATGATCCTCTATTATTAAAAAGTTTGAATTACAATTTTGAATTAAAAAAAATCCTAATAAAAAATATAATTGGAAGAATAGAAAATTGTATAAAATTTGTGAATAGAGAAACAAACATTAAGGTAATAATTCATTTGCATGATAGTGAATTCGCCACAATTTCAAAACATTTTAAACATTAATTATTCAGTGTTTATGTAAGATAAAGTACAAATTATTAAAAATGATTTTGTTTAATTTTTTAAAAAAATCTAATAATTTATTTGAAATATTAAAAAATAACTTAAATTTATTTCACTCCGTAAATATTTATTAATTCATCGAGAGAATGAATATAATATTTCTGAAAAAATGTAAGTATTATGTTTCGGAATTATTCAGAGTACAATATATAAAAAAATATGACTTAAAAGTGTAATTAAATACACATTTAAATAAATTTATCTCTCTCTCTCTCTCACACACTTTATATATATATATATATAATCATCCACAACGAATAGAACATAATCGCATAATTCAATTTAAGCATTAATTATGTTATTTTTACTTCGGATAAATAAAATTGACTAGGAGTGGTTGTGCAATTTTTAAAAAAATAATAACTTATTTGAAAGAGTAAAAAATTACCTCAAGTCTATTTTAGTCAGTAATTATTTATTAATTCAATGAGAGAGCAAAATTATGTTTTTGAAAGAATTTTAGTATCATATTTATGGCTTATTGAAAGTAGATTAAAAAACGTGACTTAAATATGTAATTAATTAAACTTTTAAAAAGAAATGCCATGATATATATATACTTATATATATATATATATATATATATATACTTATATATAATATTATTTATCCTCATTTAGATTTAATTTTACGAAATTTGATTAAATATTTTGTACAATTTAATCAACAGCAATTAATTATTGGGTTCTTACATACTTGACACAGTTCCTACTGCAACAGTTCGTTCATTTTACGCGATATAATTATCTTTGTTATTTTTATTTGTTAAGTAAAATATTCAAACTTGATCTTATTATGGAAATCGGCAAAGAGTGGAATTGGATATATTCAATCAATGTCTTAAATATTTGCGAGTATTCAGTATAATAAATGTGTGTACATATATATATATATATATATATATATATATATATATATATATATATTTATTTATATATATATATATATATATATATATATATATATATATATATATATATATATATATATATATATATATATATATGTATGTACGAGGGTCGTTTGATAAGTATGGTAAAAAGTAGGAAAAACTAAATTGAAAAATTTAATTAAATTAAACAATAAATAAATTTACAATACTTATCCAACGACTCTCGTATATATATAGTCGTCCCTCAATTTACGCAGAGTATCCGTTCCACGTAGATTTGTTTTACGCGAATGAAAATCGCGTAAATTGAGTCTGTCAGTACAATAGAAAAAATATTGGAAATAAAAGCTAGTAAAGTTGTAGAAACACATATTTGTTTCACATGGCTTAACAAAAAAATAATGACGTTTTAGAAAACAAATGTAGATAAATTTTATTCGGTGTCACTGTTGCTACTGTAATTCAAAACAATCTAACTTTTATATATTTATATCGTGCTTTTATACATTCAAATAAGAATTTGCGTCACTCTGATATATAATAAATTCCATGAAAAATAATATAAAGTGAAATCTATCTGACCGCGTATTACAAGTGCTGCGTAAATCAATACCACGTAAAAAAAGTCCCGCGTAAATAGAGGTATAATTTGCCGCGTAAAAAAAACTCGCGTAAAAAAAACTCGCGTAAAAAAAGTCTCGCGTAAATTGAGGAACGGGTGTATACATATATCATCATCACATCATAAAGCCCATATCAATCCTACTGGACGAGAACTTCAATGAATGCTACCATTCACTGGTATTTGGTCATATTCACCACGCTGACCAGGCGGATTGGTGAAGATTTTTTTATTCGGGGTCTACATATATATATATATATATATATATACATATATATATATATATATATATATATAGAGAGAGAGAGAGAGAGAGAGAGAGAGAGAGAGACTTATACACAAATACTTATAAAGGAGTTTTTTAGGTTAGATAGAACTTTCGATAAGAATTCAATTTAAAATTCTATCACGGTTAAAAAAAATCTATATATCACTGATATAAATATCTTCGCAGAATAATGATCAAAAACTCACGCCAAGGACAGAAAAAGAATTGTTTCATACAAACATGATTTCAGTTATGATAATTATATTTCAAATGGACTGGCATAATAATTAGACTTAAATTTCTAAAGTTAAAAATTGTATTCATTAGTAATAAAACTAAAATACAAAAATTATTTATGACTATTTATTTAATTTGCATACGAGAATATTCTTTCTACAAAGTGATTGAAATTAGTAGAGTCCATGAAACGTCGTTATCAGGTTGTTATCAAAAACAAAGGTATGTAGCAAAATATTAATAATGAAAATTTATATGAATGAAATATACAGTTTTTTTAAAAAAAGAAAAATCGATTTTATTTATTGCTATTCCAAACGTATGTATTTTTACACAATTTTTTTTGTCGTTTCGAATATTTTGTATTTTTAAATAAAGTGTTTTCTTTATAAAGAAACGCAATTAGAATATATACATGACACTAACCATATATAATTTATGTGTATATATATATATATATATATATATATATATATATATATGTATATATATACACACACACATAGTTTATTAAGTAAATCACAACACTAACGCATGCAAATAATATTCAATTCATCTCAAACTGACCTCATAAACCGTTAAACATTTCAAACACTGTGATAAGAACCATAAAAAACAATAAATTAAACCTATCCACTTAAACATGTCAAATCTCACAAATACGGAATACAAACAGGTACTACACTTGCGGACCTATGACGAAATAAAAAGAAACAGTCAACCCCCAGTTAGAGATGAATTGAATAAAGACACAAAAACACAAATTAATATATATTTAAAAAAAGCCATATAGTTCCAAAACAACAAATAAAGAGGTATAATTATATTGATATATTATGATAATTATGAATAAAAAAAAGAAATATTTCATAATTTCTTATTAATATAATGTTATAAAAATTTCTTTTCTTCACGGTTTTGTTGTCACACCTATTTTTTACATTCCAATATATATGTATATATATATATATATATATATATATATATATATATATATAGAGAGAGAGAGAGAGAGAGAGAGAGAGTTTTCCAATGGTGACAGCCATGTTTGAATTACTTTCTTAAGCTCATTTTGAAATTTAAACTCAGTATAGTTTCACAAATTATCATGGAACGTTTAACATTTCAACAACACTTAAAAATTGTAAAAACTTCAATTAACTTATTAAAACAAGAGTTTATTGAGTCCATTATTTCACGAAATGAACCCATCAATTGACTACCAAGATCATGTGATCTAACTCCATTTGATATTTTTTGTGAGGTTATGTCAAATAATTGATTTATGTTGATAAACAGAAACAGCAGAAATAATAAAAACAACCATTGAACGTGTAATTCATGAAATTAGACCACAGTTATGTGGAAAAGTGACTAAATTTGGACCAAGTGAATGCACTATCAAGCGAAGTCGAGGTGGTCATATGAGTGAAATTGTGTTCTATTAATAATGCCATAGAATATTTTTAAAAGTAATAAAAAAAAATTAATTATTTTTTGTTGTTTTATTTCCAATTAAACTTCTAAAGCGTTTATTGGAAAATCAGATATACATACATATATATATATATATATATATATATATATATATATATATATATATATATATATATATATATATATATATATATATATATATATATATATATATATATATATATATATATATATATATATATATATATATATATATATATATATATATATATATATATATATATATATATATATATATATATATATATATATATATATATATATATATATATATATATATATATATATATATATATATATATATATATATATATATATATATATATATATATATGTATATATATATATATATATATATATATATATATATACATGTGTGTGTGTGTGTAAAGTAAAAAGGGATTCTTTAATTCAAATTCAAAAAATAATATTACAAAAATGAAGTTTATTATTAAAATACATCCTTGGTATTCTAAAAATGTAGATTATTTAAAATAACATTAAGTGAGAAATGAGGATTAATGTACTTAAGAATGGTTCATGAAAGCTGTATGTGCTTATTCACAGAATTATAGAGATTATTTATTGGATTACTGGTTGTAAATAATTACCACTATAAATATAGATTTAATGACGTGATGTTCGTTGGTGAGTAAGTGAATAAAATTCGATATAATGTATATGAATTTACTTAACATACTAAACTAAATGATATAATTTTTTATCAATTAGATTGTTATTATAGAGTTTCTCCTGCAGAAGAAAATAAAATATCTATATTTTTTTTGTACGGTGTCAGTTTAGTTATAAAATTATATATATATATATATATATATATATATATATATATATTCAGTTAATCCATAAGTATAATATTTTCTTTTTGGTTAGAATAAATGATGAAATATTTCGAAATAGTGTCAAAAAGGTAGGGGTATTTATATATTCAAGGATATATAGAATATACAGGAGTATATTACAATATACAGGAGAAAAATGAATTGTGTATATCAATAATACACATCAAAGAATATGAGTTAATCTTTATAATTAAAGTGACGACTTCATCAAATGAAGATTATGTTGTTGGTTTGGTTGGATATGGATGGAATTATTAATTATGAACTGCTACCAGGCAATCATTCCTTCACAAATCGTTGTATTGGGAACAACTAGACTGGATAATACAATCTATTGACGAACAAGTTTAGCACTAGCCAATTGAAAAGGTGTAATTTTTCACTATAGGAACGATCGACCCCAATGATATGATAAACGTTCCAAAAACTGAAACAGTTTGAATGGGAAATTATGACATATTTGTCGTATTATCTTGACCTTGAACCATCTGGTTATCATCTATACCGAAATCTTTAAATCTCTACATTAGTGGTAGGAAACTATTTAATACAGAGATTAATGACAAAAATAAATTTGATTTTGTCTTAAGTGCAGAATCAACAGATAGAAAAGAAAACTCTGAATATTTAAAATTAATATAGGACGATGTTGTGAATAATAATATATAATATATTATGAATGGAAATTAAAACGTCATTTTTTTTAATTTCATTTTAAATATTTTTCCAAAAAAACATATTAATTATGAGATGATGCAATGTGTATATATGTTTTTGTTTATTTTTAAAGGCGTTAAAGTATACAATTTTTGATCATTAGCAATTATATTTTTACTTTTAATAAATTTAACGAATAATTCTGAATACAAGTTCTGGTTTGAAAATTGAAAAATATTTTTCATTTTGTGTATTGTTTGCAATAGTTATTAATTTTTTAGCACGTGCTGAGTAATGAATAAAAATACAACACTTTTTCATATTAAATACTCTCGAGCTACGAATACGAATAATGATTATAGTTGTATTTATTATAAACTTATTATCAGTTTGTTTTATAAATTCATTGTTTTATTTTTCTGACCGTAACTGTATATCGTTGTAAATATAGAGTGGCCTAAATGAGACTGAAAGACAGTAAAGAATAGTAAATAAGAGTAAGCAAAGAAATGAATGTTTAAACACTTCAGTATCATTTGGGCCACTGTAATAATCATTACTATACTTATCAGTTACTGTTATTTTGTTATTAGAGGTTATATTCTTTAATATATACAGCTGTTAAAAAAATTATTAAAAATATTTATTTTCAAAATTGATTCATAATACAATACCAAGTATAATTACAAAACAAGAAAATTGTGATGTTAGATAAATTTCAAATACAATATCATCATTATAATCATCGTTGACACTAAACTGTTGGTAGGTTTTGACCTCTTGAACAACTCTTTAGTCATCTTTATTCAACTCTTTGTTTTTCTGTTTTCTTACTATGGCTCCTACATTATTACTCATACTGTTCTATTCATCTTAGATGGTCTTTTCGTTTTTGGTCATTTTTTTTTTGATGAAATTCATAAGTTATCAAAAAAATGGGAAAATATTATGGCTAACGATGGAATTCATATTGAATAAAAAATTATTTACAATTTTTCCAGAATAAATGTATTTTTATTTCCAAAAAAAACTGAGAGATCATATTTGTACATGCATACAACACACACACACACACAGATATATATATATATATATATATATATATATATATATATAGGGTCTTTCAATAGTTACGCCTGAACTTTGGCAGCCGATCGTGGTTATGTTTGAAGTGACAGCACTGTCATTCTGTGACGTGAGTATTCTGTCATAGTTGCCATTTAGTTATAAAAATTAGATGCTTCAACAACGAATCAAAATTGTGAAAATTTATTATAAAAATTCGTGGTCTGTTCGTCAAACGTTCCGCGAGCTATTATCTTCAGTGACGAAGCGCATTTTTGGCTAAATGGCTTCGTAAATAAGCAAAAATTGTTCGATCTGGGACGATGTTAATTTACAACAGTTCCAGGACTTCCTTTTTATCTTAAAAAACTGACTGTTTGGTGTTGATTTTGGTCAGGCGGTGCCATCGGGCCATATATCTTCCGAAATGATAAAGGCGAGGCGGTAACTGTCAACGACGAAAGGTATCGAGGGATGATAACAATTTTTTTTGTTCCGAATTAGATGATATGAACATAGACAACATGTGGTTCCAGCAAGACGGTGCTACGTGCCACACAGCAAATAACATAATGGCGTTATTGAGGGAAAAGTTTCCAGGTCGCATTATTTCGAAATGAGGTGATGTCAACTGGCCGTCACGATCGCGTGACTTAACGTCATTAGACTTTTTTCTTTGAGGTTACGTTAAGTCTCTGGCTTATGCCAATAAACCAGTAACAATTGACGACCTGAAGAACAACGTCATTTAAGCTATTGCTGAAATCCAACCCAATTTATGTGGAAGAGTGATCCAAAATTGATTCTCTCGGATTGACTTCTGCAAACGAAGCCGTGGAGGCCATTTGAACGATGTTATATTTAAAATATAATGGCATTGAGTGTACTTTAATCCGCAATAAATATATCCGCCATATCTTACATACAACTCTTTTCATTCAATTTTAAAGATTGAGCGCCCTTATTGAAAAACCCATTATTTATATATATATATATATATATATATATATATATATATATATATATAAATAAATCATCATCACCACATCATAAAGCCCATATCAATCCAATACTGGACGAAAACCTCAATGAATGCTACCATTCACTGGTATTTGGTCATGTTCACCATAATGACCAGGCAGATTAATGAAAATTTTTTATTCGGGGTTTACTTTTTGAACTTTTCGACAGTTATTTTTTTTACAAGATGAGGTTGTCGGCCTTTATGCTCAACCCTCGAAAGTGAGGGACTTTCCAACTGGAAATCGAACTCAATCTCCCGCATGATACGCGTTGATACAAACCACTGTACTACCCAGTCGGTTATATATATATATATATATATATATATATATATATATATATATATATATATATATATATCATATCCATCATCATAACGCCCATCAGTCCACTACTGACGAAGTACAATGGCTAAATTTATTTGGAATTCACCACGGTGACCAGGCGGATTGGTGAAGATTTTTTTATTCGGGGTTTACATATATATATATATATATATACCAGGATCGTTTGATAAATATGGTAAATTTTGAAATTAATGAAAAATTTGAAAATTTATTAAATTTTTAAATTTTATGATGATTTTTTTATCATACTTATTAAACGACCCTCATATATAAATATATATATACATACATAGGTAACCCTTCTATAACATGGTAAATAGGTTCCTAGAAAATGCCGTGTTGTTTGAAACCGTGTTATATGAGACTAGGAACCAATACAAAATGGGGAGTTACATACGAAAACCTATTAAAAATTAATATTTTTTTATTCCGTATATGCAACTTCATTTCAATTAAAAATATTAAAATATGCATAACAAAAAATATAAAGAAACAAACAATAGCTATTTTAACATATTACGGTCCGCAGTATTTCGCGCTAGATTTCATCTAGATTCCGGCGAATTTCGCAAAAAAATAACTTCTTCATAAAATCGATGTAATTCTTAAACCAATGAACATTTTGAAATCAAATTTCATATCTGCCTATAAAAGGGTTCAATGCATAGATATATGTAAATATAATAGTGGTTTTCAATCTGTAATGAGTGTACCAGCGTGATAAAGTTAAAAAAAAGAGATGCTTTATAATAAACATAGTTTATTATAAAAAAAACACTTTTTAGCGTAAGAACATCTAGAAGGAATAAAAATATAATAAATTACATGAAACATATATTTTATATACAGAAGTTATTAGAAAAAAAATAAAAGAACCAATTTCGATTTTATTCCAAAAAACAGAACTTTGCTAGGGATAGAGATTGCTTTATTTAAAATATCTGAAATATTTTTCATAATTTTTATAATTTACCAATATTTTGAATATGTACACTACCATCTTTCGATGAAAAATATAGTATATATATATATATATATATATATATATATATATATATATATATATATATATATATATATATATATATATATATATATATATATATAGGCGTCAAAAGTTCATATAACGAAACACGCGTTAACGCGTTAACGGACTTATAGTACTTCAACATAAACATGTGTGTGGGCGTAGCCGGGCGGTAAAGTGTTAATTTAATATAACATTAATTTAATAATTTTCTTTATCATAACAGCTTAGTGCAATCAAACGAGAACGTTTTTTCGATTGAACGATACCATATTCACTTACTGAACCTTTTTCTTAAGTTAGTAGATTTTTTTTCACCTTCTGGCCTCTAAAAAATCTGTAATTTTGATTTCTTTGCTGGTTCTTACAAGGTCGTTGTAAATTTCATGGTATGGAGATAGACAATTTTGCAGCTCTTTTTGAATTTTGGCTTCTTTCAGCGGAAGGGTCTGCATTCAAGAAAAATGATTCTAGATTTTTGGCTAAACTTAGGCCTTCCTGTAATTTTTTTAGTGTTAAATTATTGATTTTACAATTTTCATCAGTGCTATTGTCCTCAAAATCGATTTGATTTACAACTTCGGATGCCATTTCAACCAAATCCGCATCCAAATATTTTTATTATTTATTATTTTAGAACTTTATAATATATTTTCTATAATTTAAATCCTGTTATCTAGTGTTGTAGAAGGGTTTCCGCAATTTTCTTAACGTGTTAGAGCGAAACCTGTAGGAGGGTTACCTGTATATATATATATATATATATATATATATATATATATATATATATATATGTATGTATGTATAATAAAAACATTTTCTTATAAAATTTATTTTTTCAAGTACTTTTGATTCTGAGTGTAGATTTTCGGAATACGAATATTTTGAATGTGATTTTTTACCGATAATGAAATACCGTTCTCAGAGAACAAATTGATTTCACGAATTTGATTCTGGTATGTACATTTTATGTGTGTAGTTATATATATATATATATATATATATATATATATATATATATATATATATATATATAAATATGTGAAGCCGATGTATTACTTAAAAGCATGTGGTCAACATGTATGTATGTATGTCTTGTGTGGCGACTGTGGCTAGCGACTGTCGCCAGAGTGCCGCTGAATTTCACCGATTAATTCCAGTGAGATCAGCTGTGGTCGACGTACATGCGAACGGCGTCGTATCCCGTGCTCGACCAGTGCTGGCGATGATAGCAATCTGTTTTCATCATTTACAAAAAGCATTTCGTGCGGGTGTTAAATGTAGAATCGTGAACATTTTCTTTTTTCATGTCGCGCTACCGAAATATTTTCAACACTCCGTTAGTTACGGGTAATTTAATTAACGCAAGAACTGGTTCTGTTACAGCTATTTTTTATGTTAATCGCTTCTTGCGAAGTGGTAATTAAATAAATTGCACACCCGAAATAAACTGTCAATTACAAGTGTTCAAACAAAAATGAGTGTGCAGACACAGACAAAAAGTATATAAGTGACTGATGAAAAAAAGAAAACATATTTGTAAACACGTACGTCCGATTCATTACTTACAGTCGTCGTCTGAATATTTAATACGAAAATAAATAGTATAATTTGATGTATGATCATAATAGAACCACAGTTTAGAGATAATTCGAGATTTGTTATTTGTGAACGAAATCACGTTCTTCTGGATTCAAATGAAAGAATTTAAGTTAAAATTACAAGTATTTTTAAATAAGTGTTTATTTTACTGCATTTATTAAATTGATCTTTTAACGTTCTTTGATCATAATTTAACTTCTAAGAATAGTTTATGTTCGTTTTCAACAATTGATACAATAATTTGAATATATTATGTAGTTGTAAGACTGAAATTTCAGTCGAAAATTTGAATTTTATTTTCTGTAACTAGAAAATCCGCATATGTGGAGTACAATTTATTAAAAAAAATATTTGTAAATTTTTTATGCTTTATTATTTTATAAAATAAGGTCATCTAAATGTGACGTCAAGATTTGTATTTTATTGAAAAGAAATAAAAAAAAAACTATATACGTTTCCCTATACATATATTTCTTTTTAATAAAACACAAATCTAGGCGTCACATTTGGATAATCCCATAGTTATATTTTTATTGTCACTTAGTAATATTTTTATTCATTTAATGACATATTTTTATTAATTTCGTAAGATATAAATATATTACCATTATTTGCTTTGTAATAACATTTCAATAATTGTTTTATTTAAACAAATTTAATTGTCAGGTCGTTAATTTTAAAGTCAAAGTATATTTTTTATCTTAAAATGCTTTTGTTCGTTCGTTTTTTTATAAAGTTTATTTACGTAGTAAAATTTAAATGAAATAATTTATTAACTAATTCTTATATTATGAAAAAATAATTTCTTAATTATAACAAATAATTACATATATAAATATGAATAAAAATTTAAAAAATAAATAAACAATTATTGTCACTAATGTGTTTATTTAAGAAAGAATAATAAGACATTTTTTTAGTTATTTATTAATTTACATCATTATTACAGTAAGCAAATTGATGTTATCTGTCGCTCTCAAATTTTTTATTAAATAATGTATAAATTTACTAATAAATTAATTAATTTTTTGACATACCAATCTCATGTCCTATATAAATGAAAGTATGAATGTTATAAATCTATAAAAACAAAATTAGGTATGCAAATTTATTTTAATTCATTTTACATAGCAAGTATTAGTCTAAGTACAAAAAACCTACTAATATAGAAGAAATTAATTTATTAACACAACATTAAGTGTATATACATATTATACACACACACACACACACACACATATATATATATATATACTCGTATATTTAAATGGAAAAAGAACCAACTGAATAAGAAAGAAAACATATGTTATAGACGTTATTGCAAAAGTGAGGAATTTGAAATCGAAACGGACCAGTTACATAGCAAGAAGAAAAGACCATCGATAGACAAAATAAATTAATGATTGGGAAGCTAGAGTTATAAAAAGCCCTGGATAAAGATTCATGGATAGATGGGATAGAGATATTAGAAAATTCATCAGAATGGATTAGAAGTAAAAGGCAATGGTTTGGTCAAAATAGAAATTTTTAAAAAAGCCCAGTAGTTAGACAGAAAGAAGCTGATGATATATATATATATATATATATATATATATATATATATATATATATATATATATATATATATATACGTATAACAAATTAAATCAATAAATTGGGCTTAAATAGGATATATAGAAAAGAAAGACAATAAATGGATAAAAATCATTAGGAAATTACAACCATTAGACAAAAAAGATCATGAGAGAGATCTTTTTAAAGTAAAAGAAATAAAATTGTGAAGCATAGTAGGAGTTTAAGGGTCGAATGAGATTATTTGTAGACGGGAGACGATAAAAGAAAAATCTTAGAAAAATATTGAATAAAGCACTTGTATAACAGTGAGCTGATATAAGCTTTTATTATGATAATCGTGATATATATATATATATATATATATATATATATATATATATGTTGTTTTTTTAAGCATGATAGAACTTTAAATTGAATCCTTATCGAGAGTTTTATCTAACTTGAAAAAACACCTTTATCATTCCTTTATATGTACATACAGACTTACACACATGTATATACAAAGGTATTTTTTTTATATTAGATAGAAATTTCGGTAAGGATTCAATTTAAAATTCTATCACCTTTAAAAAAAACACCTATATATATATATATATATATGGGATGAATTTTTTTTAATTTATTTTTTAATTCATACTAAGTTATTAATATTTGTACACATAGAATTATTAATCGAAGAAAATTAATTACAGATAATCAAAAAGTCGTACGTTATGAGTTCATAAAAAAATATAAATTTATTTGCAAATGAAATAATATAAGTATTTTTAATTTTCATAGAAAGGTTTTTTTTAATATATATATATATATATATATATATATATATATATATATACATACATACATACATACATACATACATACATACATACATACCTACATATACACAGTCCTCATAATGAAGGACAACTTCTCGTAAAAAATCACGGAATTCTGATAAGAAAAAGTTTAATAACGTAACATTGTCAGGGAGACTGAGGCCCTAAAAGTTCCAATAATAATAGCATTATATATATATATATATATATATATATATATATATATATATAAAATCATCATCATTATAAATTCTTTATCAGCCAATACTAGGCGAAAACCTCATAGAATGTCATTAGATCTTCCTAAATATTTTTCCAAGACTCTTTCATTATTTCTTGCCCACGAGTGAAATCTTCCAATCCTTATCAGATAATACTTCAAATTTATATATATATATATATATATATATATATATATATATATATATATATATATATATATATATAATAATATAAACATCTGTAGAATAAATTTAATTCGTGAATAATATTAATATAAAAAATATAAAGATGTAATTTAAAAATATTAGATATTTGTGATTTCAATTTATTATTAAATATTAAATAAATTTTTATTTATTGTGTGATTGTTGCAAAATCAATTTAACACAAATAAATCGTTTACCTCTGACACTACACAATTTTATAATTTTTTTCCAACAATTGCTAATTCTTCACTTTATTTACTTAAAAGCTAAAATGTATTTAAATGGCCAAGTAATTATCATCTGTTTTATAAAATTTTTGGTATTATAATGTACGCTTTAACGATGTTGGTCTGACCATCAAAATGCACTTTAGCTCTTAAACAATTAAAGTGAATATTAGGGATTGTTTGGCACATAAAATCCTATGTGTCCACACACACATACGTATGTACGTATATGTATGTATGTATAAATAAAGAGAAAGATGTATTATAACATTATTATTTTTGTAATAAGTTTTATATTCTGTTAATATATTTATATCAATAGAAGTTGTGTAAAAATATTATTTTTTCATAGAGATTTTTCACTTGTATTTAATAAATTTATCCTGTTCATATGTAAAAAACTGAATTGCATATATTATGGTACGATTAAAAAAAAATTTATATTTTTACACAAATAAACTAACATCTTAAGATATTAAAGAAGTGTTTAATAATTACTTATTATTCACTTTCTTTGTTTATAAGCTGTAATCATTTTGATGGTAATACTATTCATTATCAAAACACTGCGTTATAACATTTCCATTTTGTTTCTCAATAGTATTTTGTTGTATTATTTCAGTTTATTATTAAAATAAATATCTAATAAAAATTTAAAAATAAAGTATTTGAATTTTATTTGAAGAAAATAAAATTAGAATAAAACATTAAATAACATCCTATTGCATTTTTTAATAAAAGTCTCGAAAAATGTGTAGAAATATTTAATTGATGAACGATTTTTGAAAATGACAAATAAAATACATATTTATTTATTTATAATTTTTATCATATTCTAATTGCAGAATAAGTCCACTATGCGATACAAAGCATTATTTATTTCAATGATTTAAATTAAAACTTACTTAAGGAAATAAAAAGCTGTATTAAATCTCAAATTTTTGACGTTTTTTAACTTGAATAAAAATCGTTATCTCTAAAGGATTTATCAACTTTGATGATTTTTATATAAATGTATTTTTACTTTCACCAAAAATAAACTTTCTTTTTTGTGTTTATACATTTTTTATATTGACCTGTTTTTCTACGTAACATGTTATATGATGGTTTAATTATTTAAAAATAAATTCTTTCCCATACCTATATAAATGTATTTATATTATTGAATATAAATATTAAATTTATTTCCCTATTCTGATTATTATAATAAATGAATATTTTTTAGTTTACATAATGTTGTTTAATTTAAAGATATTTTTTTAATATTTCTGTTTTAAAATGATTACAAAATATATATAAAAATACGTTACTTTAACTTTAAATTCCAATAATTATTATGAGTTATGATGGTAAAATGTTACTTTATATATTATATAAAAATAATTTAATCAAATTTATGTACTGGAAATAATCATTGGGTTAAATATAGAGTATAAGTGAAATTTCATGATAAATCCGGTATTTTTTTAAAAGTACATAAAGAATTAAAATCAGAAATTGACCGTAATAAAATATTATACCATATTTTATTTAATTTTCTTAATAAATCAATTTGAATACTGACAGTTTATATTAGACACATTGAAAAATAGGAAATAAATCTGATTCACATAGTTTGGTGTTTTATTTAAATGAAAATGTACATCTTTTGATAAAACATTAATTAAATTACGAAATATATTATCTGTCGCTTTTGAAATTAAAATAAAAATGCTTATATTTTTTACTAATAATAACTTTATTGGACAAAATATCCACTTTCATACTAAACTATCTTTCCTTAACAAAAAAATAATTTATAAATTCCATTTTTTTTAAATTCACAATTTTTATTTTTTAGGGTCATCCAAAAGTGACACCTAGATTTATGTTTTATTGAAAAGAAATAAAATAAACTATACACATGTTTCCCTATACACCACCCTACACACATGTTTCTTTTCAATAAAACATAAATCTAGGCGTCACTTTTGGATGACCCTATATGTATATTTTATATAAAAAATTTGAATTGTTTTATTGGACTTCTTCTAAGATATTAAAATAATTAACGAAACTTTACTAAAAATGTTTTCAAATCCTAGAATTCGTTCAAAAATAAAAAAAAGTGTTTTAGTAAATTTATGTGCTTTTAAAAATAAACACAAATATAATTAAAAAGTGAAATACAAAAGTTGAATTCTGAATAAACCATTGCGTGTTAAATACAGTTTTATGAATATATTAAATCTTCGAGGAATTCCACAAGCTGGTTATATTTATTAACAAAGCGTGTTACATTAACTGTAATGTCGAGAAACATAATGTACGTTACTAGGCCAACGAAAACCCACACTGACCGGAGACGATTCATGTTTAAAATGTATCACGTGGTGGAAGGTGGTTTATGCGAATGGTACGATATTTTATCAATTCGTATTTATTTGATTTCAGTATGACAGATTCGGCATGTAAAGATATTGTATTAACATTTTTTATTGTCTAGGCAATTCTATGCAAGCATAAATGCAAAATCTTCAAGTCAATAAAATGATAATGCATAGTGACATATATTTTACCTTCAGTTTGCAAACTGAAACTACAGAATGTTTCACAAATGGCACAATCCTATTATTATTATACATCTTCTCTTTGAATTGTTTTCTTCTAAAAATATATATAAATTATATAGAGTTTTCCAAAGAAAATGTCAGAAGTTTGACAGCTAGTGACAGCCATCTTTGAACTTTTTTAACCTTATTTTGATATTTCAATTCAGCATAGTTTGGAAAATTATCATGGAACGTTTAACATTTCAACAACGTTTAGAAATTGAAAAAACTTAAATACACGTACTAAAACATGAGTTTAATGAGTCTATTATTTCACGAAATGGACCCATATGATTTAACTCCATTGTATTATTTTCTGTGGGGTTATGTAAAAATATTGGTTTATGATGATAAATCACAAACAACAGAAGCATTAAAAAGAAATTTTGAACCAGTAATTCATGAAATGGAACCACAATTTGTGAAAAAGTGACTAAAATTGGACTAAACAAATGCACTGTGTCAAGCGAAGTCGTGGTGGTTATATGAGTGAAATTGTGTTGTCATTAATGCTATAGTATATGTTTAAAAATGAAAAATAATTAAATAACTACTTAATTAAATACTTTTTGGTTTATTTCCATTTAAACTTCTGAAGCACTTATTGGAAAACCCTATATATATATATATATATATATATATATATATATATATATATATATATATATGAAAGAATATCTCGCATAATGCGGCTAATCGGTTTCACTGATTTTCCGAACTATTTAAAACCGGACTAATCGAAACATTAACTAAATACAAAAAATGTTGGTTCCAAACAATTTTTTTCTTGTTTTTCAGTAAATAAAACGAGGGTAATATATTCAAATGTTTGTATCTATCAACAAAACAAAATCAGGAGTTTATACATTCATTTTAAATACATTTTAAATTCATTTTCAATTAAAATTTAATTATCAAAAAATCGACTCTACTCTAGAGTTACAAATCGAAAACTAATAGAAATAGAAAAAGACCACAAAACTAGAACTGCGCATGTGTTGCATATAATGTGCGCATGCGCATATTTTTTTTGGGAAATTTTAATCCGTACTATAGTGAAACCGTTCTAATCGGAGCCGTACTATGCAAGGTATTCCTGTATATATATTAATATATATATATATATATATATATATATATATATATATATATATATATATATATATACATATATATATATATATGTGTGTGTGTGTGTGTGTGTATTCGTTGATGAAAAAATAATATTTTATTGATTTTTATTAAAAATACGTTTCATATTATAATAGTTATTTTCTTATGAATCACTTAAAAATTTATGTTAAATATTTATTACTTCTAAATTATGCTTGCGATAAAAATAATACCGCTTTCTGAATAAAACACTTAAAATAGAAATATGAAAATATAAACAAATTAAAAAATATGTGTTAAATTGATAAAAAATAATAAAAATAAATAAATTAATAAAAAATACAAAAATCATTTTTGCACAAATGATTAACTTCAACACTATAAGTTATATGAAGATGTTGAATAATTATTTATTCTTCATTTTGTTTGTTTATAATAACAATAGACTAATGTGCATTTTGATGGCGATTTCATCATCATCTGAACATTGTATTATATAAATTATATGAAATATATATTGTAGTATATTGTATAATATGAAAGAGTTGTGTTAGAATTATACTTTTATTGACATTTTATAGCATAATGCTCTGACGATGACCAAGTTGGACATTAACTTATTATTGCTAAAAACAGACAAGGTGAATAATAAGTAAGTAGTGGACATTTTTCAATATTTTGTGGTTTTGGGAGCGATAATTTATTTGTATGAAAGTGAATTCGTCACTATTCCAAAACAGATATTATAAAAAATGATATTTGAACCATTGATATGTGTACAAATAATTAATGATTATATTTCTTTTTTTTTAATTTATTGTGCATTGTAACACTAATAAATAAATATTAAGAAAATAATGCATTTGAAGTCTTTATATGACTGATTTTTATTTTTTTAAAATTAAATTTTATAATAAATTGTATAAGGTCAACCAAATGTGACATCTAGATTTGTGTCTCATTAAAAAGGAACATGTGATAGGGTGATATATAGGGAAACATGTGTATAGTTTCTTTTGTTTCTTTTTAATAAAACACAAATCTAGGCGTCAAATTTGGATGACCCAATATAATTACCACTAAATATAATTTCTGTCGAACAATTTCCTACAAACAACTATAATAAACATTTTTCTGTTTTTTTTATATATTTATAAAAAAATGTTGAAACAAATCATTTTATTAAAAAAAAAATAATGACTTGTAAGGAATTATATACCTTACTGATTTAAAATGACCAGAAAAGTATTCTTAGTTGAATCAATAAATCTGTTATCAGGTGAATGTTCTTTTTAAAAAACATCTATCAAATGAATAATAGTCTTGATAACATTCTGGTTTGTTACTAATTCAAGAAACTTGACAATTTTCTATTAAGGTAATAAAAGATTTTATTGATATGTAAAATATGCAATTAATATTAATATGTTTAATAAATAGAACAATTTAAAATAAGAGTTGGACGTATTAGAGGTCAACATCATTTAATTAAGTTATTAAATTATATTTAATAGTCTTGATTTCATAATTTCATGGTAATACTCGTTAGTATCGATAAATATTATGTCGTCTATATTTAAACTTGCAACTATGTGTTTAATTTTATAGAAAAAATATCATATGAGTTTATTTTGATTTTTTATTAGAACATCGGTTTCAAAATTTATGAAATCGATAAAATTTAAATCATTGAATTTTCACACGCACATGTCATAAGAATAATTAAAATAAAATATATTTTTTTAAAATATCAAATATTCTTTAACCAGAAATTTCTTTTTAAAAATGTTATTACACTAAAATGATATTTTATTTGTAATTATTAATTTTATCTCTTTAACTCAATTAAAGCTTGTAAATGTTTTCTTCTTATTATTACTATATTTCTTTCTTATTGCCGTCTTATAATTTCTTACATTCATCTTTATTTGAATATATAGGATCATCCATATGTGTCACCTAGATCTGTGTTTTATTAAAAAGAAACTAATGTATATAGGGCGGTGTATAGGGAAACATGTGTATAATTTCTTTTTTTTTTGTTGATAAAACACAAATCTAGGCGTCGCATTTAGATGGTTATATATATGTATATATATATATATATATATATATATATATATATATATACATTAAACAAGTGATCTTGACAGTAAAGCATGGATCTTGAATGCCAAAATAATTTAGAAATAAATATGCTAGGAATAAAACTAAAAAATAAGAAGAAAATGAAATGAATACTAATATAGAATCTATTTATAGACATAATAAAAAAATACATTAGATTAAAATTGAAAATATATTAGCAGAAAATGAAAAGAAAATAAAGAAATAATTGATGAATAAATATGACAAGGATATTAACGATTTTATTCAAATATTGTGAAAAATAAGGTAAAGAGTCATTAGGAGTAAAAAAATGTTGAGCAATGCTTTATCTAAAAATAAATTGACAAAGAATGAGATTAATGATGATTGTATATTTTGATTTAATAATAATAATGTTATTTTGAAAAATATCAAATATAATTAATCTTATTGTTATAGATTTATTTTTTGTTAAAAAATTTAATATTTGTTCTTTTATAGTATTAGTATTTCTATATTTGATTACAATAAACAGAATGGATCCTGTTATTTTACATACGTTTAAGACATTTTAGAATAGTGTACGAGCATATAATTTTAATGTATATTTTTTATTCTTTTGTAGACCATGCATTTATTTATGACGAAATTCTGAGTGTGTTTAAAGAAATTTCAAAAGACAGAATCTAGATCAGCAAATGTACTTAAAATATTTGTATTTTTTTTTAAAAAAAAATGTATACTATGAATTATACATGTTTTATTTAAGATTTTCTTTGTTTAATCGTATTAAATTAATCCAAAAACATTTACTTATTCGAATGTTTGTTTTGAAATATTGAAAGAAATATAGAATCATCCAAATGTGACGTCTAGATTTATGTTTTATTAAAAATAAACTATACACATGTTTTCCTATACACCACCCGATACACTTGTTTCTTTTCAATAAAACAAAAATCTAGACGTCACATTTAAATAATTCTATATTTTTTTGTAATATTGTAAAATATTCTATTTTAATTTATTTATTATTCTAATCATTTTCTGAACATATATATATATATATATATATATATATATATATATATATATATATATATATATATATATATATGCAGAACCTTACTCTGTTTTTTTCACTAGTTCTTAGTTCTATATAATACAATTTTGTATAACATTGATTTTTTTAGGAATACTACCACCGTGTTGTATGGGGGTTATCTGTATAAATGTGTATATATATATATATATATATATATATATATATATATTTATATTTATATTTATATTTATATTTATATTTATATTTATATCTTTAATATCTCTTTATTCATTGCTGTATGAAGAATTTTTCAAAATTTTGTGCTAACTGAATTAGTGTTACTATTTTTAAATTCACTTCGACAAATTTTCTTATTTCTCTATCCCTTTTTAGTCATAACGTTTTTCTGAACCTTTTTTATCTGTATTTTGTATACAAATATATATATATATATATATATATATATATATATACAGTGGTGAAAAAAACTATATAAATGATTCAAATATTTTCATTGGTAATAAAATATTTTATTATTCAGAACCAAATTAAATATTATTATATCATTTTTATTGCTAATATATTTAATAACTAATTTATAAAAAAATAAAAAAACTTTCTTAACAGACTATATATAACGTAAAAAAATATTCATATTTTTATGTATTCATTTTTGCACGTTTTCAATTTCGGTTGTTTTATTTACAAAATTCTCTATTTTTGATACTTTATGAATGTCACTACATTTGTTGTCAGTCATTAGAAGTCTGATCGAAGTGTTTTCTTTACAGTCAAGTTAATAATATTTAAAAAAGTGAAGAAAAGAAAAACTAAGAAAATTTTAGTTGATTTAAAAAGAAACTCCGTTTCTTTGAGTAATCATGGAAATTTTATAAGAATAATTGCTGAGATTTATATATAGTGACCATAACTGTTCTTTCGATAAAAAATGAAAAATTTATTGCTGAAAATTCAGGCGAGAGACAGTTCTGAACCTTGTCAGACAGTGATATCCGTTCAATGGAGCGATTAATGAAAATGAAAAGGGTCAAAGCTCTGCATTAAGACGTTAACGAATGGACCTCAAGAAAAGAATTGATGAGAATTGGTTTAGAAACAATAAAATAAAAATGTCAATCATATCAAACAAAATCAGAAAGTCGCAATTGAAATTTCACAAGGAACATAAAAATTGGACTCCTGGTGATTGGAAACGAGTTATTTGATCTGATGAGACTAAAGTAAATCTTTTTAAGTCTGATGAAAAAGTATTTTATTGGCTTCGTCTATATAAAGAA
Source organism: Neoneuromus ignobilis (assembly GCA_029203775.1). Classification (NCBI taxonomy): domain Eukaryota; kingdom Metazoa; phylum Arthropoda; class Insecta; order Megaloptera; family Corydalidae; genus Neoneuromus; species Neoneuromus ignobilis. The sequence goes on from CP092091.1 coordinate 41,110,421, forward strand.
AAGATTCAAAGACATCTGATAAAGGAAACAAGAAAGTATGTGACGGTGTGGGAGGACTTTTACGTGGTAGAATGTAGATCTACTGATGAAAATGAATGGGACAATAAAAAAAGAAGATTATCTTGACATTCTGCAGACCTACTTGCCTGAATTTGTTGACAAATGTGCTTATTCAATCGATGAAATAATTTTCTAACATGACGACGACCCTAAACACACTGAGGAAATAATAAGCTGGTTTCAGGAGCAATAATTTCACAATAAACAATGGCCTCCATAGAGCTTGGATTCAAATACACTCGAAATTTTTTGGACTGTTATAAAAATGCAGCTGTATCAATAGAAAAAACCACCTAAGAACTCAAATGAGTTATGGAATAGAAAACAAACCTTAATATCATTAATGAGAATATTCAAAATTCAGTTAAATCTGTGCTTAAAAGAATGTAAAATGTAAAATAATAATGTTCTCGGAACAAATTATTAAATTTTGCGAATTAAAAAAAATATTAAAAATTATTAAAAACGTGTAAAACTGGATAATTGAAAATCAAAATAATTTTTGCATTATATATTTGATGTTTAAAATGTTTTTTTTTATTTTTTCTAATTAAGTTACTAAATGTATTAATGTATTAGCAATAAGAATATGAAATAATAATATTTATTTTGATTATTAATAATAGAATATTTAATGAAATGTTCGAATTATGTATCCAGTTTTGCTCGTCATTATATATATGGATGTTTTTCAAGCGTGATAGAACTTTAAATTGAATCTCTAGAGAAAGTTCTGTCTAATCTAAAAAATCTTTATCATACATATATATATATATATATATATATATATGTATATTATTTATATGTATATATATATATATATATATATATATATATATATATATTTAAGTAGGATAGAACTTTTGATAAGTATACAATTTAAAGTCCTATCATGTTTAAAAAACAATATATATATATATATATCGTTTAACATTTGAAGCGTTTTTATAAATGTTTTCTTTAATTTTGTTTTTTTTCAGTACTGATTTTTGACGGGTGTCAAAAATGTAGTGTCAGATTTAGCATTATAATTAGTAACACATGCATTGAATTTCAATCAGAATAAACATAGTTTATAAATGAAATGTCAACGAAAAAAATATTTTATTTTAAAAGACATCTCTATTAATATCGTCTGTATAATCACAATTCGGATATTTTTGGGTCAAACTGTATATATTAGGTTGGCAAGTATCTCCCTTCCGCTTTTTTTTTTTTTTTTGTACATAGCTGCGAAATTCAAAAGACCAGAAGGCAGAGCATTATAATTAGTAACACATAATATATATATATAGTTTATAAATATATTATATATCTGCATATATATATATATATATATATATATATATATATATATATATATATATATATATATATATATATATATATATATATATATATATATATATATATATATATATAATTTTCACCATGAAATATTTACCCTCAATCTAAATATTATGAACGAGAAAAGATATTGATACGCCACTGGTAATAACTATACACCGCTAACTGGTAGCCCCCGTTTTGATTTTTGTCGTGTATAAAATTGCTCTCTAAAGACTTAACGGGGACCAAGTGAGTGCACGTCGTATCAAACGACCTGTCTTTTATATCAACTATCACTCTCACAAACCTGAATACGAGGATAATAATTATGCATAAACCTATTACGGCCTATTATACTGCACATTTGTATAGTCACCTAGCAGCAAACGCTTCATACTTTTTTTATTGTTATTTTACAATAATTAATTGTGAATAAACTGTAGACAATAGATTTATTGTCAGATTAGTCTTTGACTCATTCAGTTTCACTTTTAATGAATATGAATATAAAAGTATACGTTAGTGTATTGTGCACAAAAAATAAAATACAATGTTTAGTTTCATTGCAACGATATTAAAAAGATATTTTTAAAGGGAAGTACGTGTTTGAAATAATAACTCGTTTGGTTAATATTTTGAACAATACATATTTTTCTTCATTTACAAATATTTCCTTAGGAAAAATTAATACAAGGTGTAATAGAAAAGGAAATTCAATAATTTCAAAATATAAATTAAATGTTAATATGAATTTTATAACGTATAATTATATAGAAAAAAATATATTATTTAAACAAAAAATTAAATAGTGTAATTTAAAAAAATATATTTCTAGGATGAAAAATTGTAGATAATAAATGTGTTTAGTTTATACATACATATATATATATATATATATATATATATATATATATATATATAGAGAGAGAGAGAGAGAGAGAGAGAAAAGAGAGAGAAAAATAATAGATAAATATGTAAATAAATTATAGATTTGGAACGTAGATGTTTAAAAAGTCACAAAAAGATACCTATGGATAAATAGAAGATAATTTTTTTTATAATTCATTTTACATGAACATTCAGACTTGAGAAAGGGTGCTTCTCAATGGTTGTCACATTTACTAATAATCGATCAAAAGCAATTTGGAAGACAAAGTAGGCAAGAAGGCAAGTTTTCAAAGACTAAAAAAATTTGAACAAATTTTATTAAAAAGTACTACACCACCTGGGTATATATATATATAAAATAATGAGCATTATTGGAATTCTTTCTAGAAAATAAAACATTGTCTTTTAATGAACGGTGGCTATTTAGAATACTGCAAAACTAAAAATATTTAAAAAAAACCTTGCAATACAGTTTTTCAAGTTTGTGAGTTAAGTAAATATATGTATATATATAGATAGATAGATAGATAGATAGATAGATAGATAGATAGAGAGAGAGAGAGAGAGAGAAAGAAAGAAAGAGGGGGAGGGAGGGAAAGAGAGAGAGACTAAAATGAAACTGAAGGAGTAGGATATACATTTACTTCCTTACTATTTTTTACTCTTCAGCTTCATCTGAGTCACTCTATAGAAAACAAAGACATTGAATTGGTCAAAGCGGAAAGTTTTGAGAGGCTTTCGTCCAGAAGTAGACAGAAAGAGGCTAATGTATATAATATATATATATATATATATATATATATATATATATATATATATATATGTATATACATACATACATACACAAATATATATAAATATATTTAACCTAGATTGTCCCAGAACATTTTTTTTTATAAAAATATATTTTTTTGTTTCTCACTCGACTTCGGCGGTTACAAAAAACACAAATATAAAAATATTTTGTGTTGAACCCCCAGCATCTAGCTTAGATGGTGTGTTGTCATATGGCAACGCTAGATGATACTCGATAAAATATGTATGAAAATTAAAAATCTGCGTTTTCTTTTACTGTAGTGTAATTTATTAAATATTTAAAAAAATGTTTCTTAAAAAATATTTATATTTAATTTTTGCTGTAATATTTGTGAAAATATTTTATGCAAAGTCCGACTTTGCATTTTATACAGGTGGTTCTTCCGATAGTTAAACAAAATTTTGCAGCGCACCGTCTCTTTTTCAACTAGACATGATTTTTCGACTAGAAATGATTGATTCCATAGTATCAAATATTTTATATGGTGCACCCTCATTTTACGTTTACGACTTGATTCAAGACCTTTTGCTTTTTCTCCAAAATTATTACAGTAGTATATAGCTATGTGGCGTCTGAACTCAATTGAGTCGCATTTGGTACTACTGCTCTGTGTAGTTGCCATGCGTTTTATATACACAAGTCTCTGAGCCAAGTAAATATGCAGTTCCGCAATTTTTTACTACGGTTGCCAATTCTATATAAAATGACGTTTTGATCCATACGATCAACACCTTCTATGTATTTGCTATATTCGTCAATTGCACAAGAACGTTTAATATTTATTGTCTTTTTCTCGTTTTCGGATTAACGCTACACTCTTGTTGAGTTCATGCCATATGATGTTGATGTAATATTTAACCATTGCATTATCTATCCATTTTGTCAAACAAATATTCGTATTTTACATTTGTTTTGACAGAAAATTCTCGTGTTTTCTTTACGGAATATCTCATTTCAAGGTAATATGCAGCTTTTTGGAATTCTATTTTCACGAATAGTTCTAGTACCTGAATACACACGAGACTTCAAATACATCAAATAATACAATCTGTCATCTTAGGAAAAATGCATAATGTTTGTTTTATTTGGGTCAAAACGTTACTATAAAATAATATATTTACTATAATTTACATAATTTTACTAAAAAATATGAATATTATAAAACAAATTAATAGTCAGCGCCGATTATAAATAATTAACATAAATTAAAAAAATAATAATTACGAAAATACAATAAAGTAAAAAATAATATTCGAGATGATACAGCGTTGCCATATGGCAACATAAATATAAACGTTTAAAAAAACACAGATAATAAAAAAAAATGTAACTAATATTATTATATCAAAATGTTCAATTATATCAAAAAAGATTTGTAAAAAAAATATAATGAATTATGATGTAAATTATAAATAAAAAACAATTACTGAGACATGTAATCGGAATGACGTTTGACATATTTTTTTTCACTTTAACTTCACAATGTTATAATAACGAAACTTGACTTACGACGATAAAATTTGACCAGAAAGGTAAGACAAATATATACCAAGCACGAAAGAGACATGAAAACTAACAATTACCTCTGTCTCAAGTTGTCAGGATATGTCTTGTGCATGCATGTACGACGTTGCCAAACGGCAACGCTGGGACAAATCGTGTTAATATAAAAAATCGAGTATTTACTAATAAAACATTTTAACCTCTCTTTGGTATAATAAAAACAAATATTATTTCATTGTAACTTTTGAATGTTATTACCGGATATCATATAAAAATAAAATGATAGATATAAAAAATATACATTTACGAAACATATTTAATAAATTGTATAAAGTAATAAAATACTCCCACGAGAAATACACGTGAGTATCGAAATATGAATCTAAATTTTATACGACTTGAACTTGATTGACAAATTTGAATAGAGACGAGAAATAATTCAAATACATATATGGATGATTAGATTAGTTTGATACAAGTTCTGAACATTATTCATCTGGTTTTATGTGTATAGCATTCAGTAAGTGTCATGTTTGTTATTTCAAATAAAACAACGTTTATATAAAACATTTATTGTGCAGGTACTTTTAATGTTTTATTTTTCTAAAAGACATTTAGCGATAACATATTACTAATACTTTAAGCCTATTAGTTAATAATCTAGATTATAATATTAATTTTCAAAATACTCAGGAGTTCCATTCGGTATTACATTGTAGTTTATATTCTATTCAAGTACAAACATAAATAAATTGTGTTCAGTTTATTTATTTTGCATAGAGTGATTAAAATAAAACCGAATGGAATATTAACAATTTTATTTATAATTGATAACTATTATACAACTAATGAAATAATCATTATTAGTGGTATTGGTAATTGTAATTTATGAACATAGCAGCAGATAACCAGTTTAATGTTCAAACTCGGCTATTCAATCCATTTTCAATGTTTATTCTTAATATGTTTTTTTACAAATTTAGAATTTGTATTCATAAACATAAATTCAGAATTGATTGCCTTTTTCGAAAAATTCAAAACAAAAATTATTAAAATTGTTTTTTACTAATAAAATCAATAATTTATTAGTATTAGATTCTTTCATACTCAGTTATTTCCACACTCAATGTAGAAATAGTTGAATTTCTATTTAAATCATTTTATTAATAAAAATATTTTATATTAAAAATATATTAATAAGTTGTGTTCATAAAGAAAAAAAGCTACTATAAAAATATCGAGATTAATAAAACTACCCAAACGCAACGTTGAGTATTAAATCTGACATTTGTAAAATTCGTATTTATTTTTAGACAGGATCAATTGAAATGCACGGACTTGTCATTTCACTAATAACCAACTTTAAATACGTACGTTAACTGTCTGTCAGCCGTCTACTTAAAAGAGAGTAATTAAGATTGCATAAAAAATCACAACTCTGTTGTATTTTTAATTATCTCATTTCGTTAAATGATAATTATTCAAATCAGATGTCAATTTAATTCGTTCGTATGTATTGGGGCGATTGAATAAATTACATATATGTGAAATAGTTTATTTATTTAGCGAATGTTACATTATTATTTTATGTACATACAATTTGTGAAATCTTACAATTATATTGTACAATTGCAGTAGAGATTTAATCATTTATTTGTAATATTATTATTTCAAGATCGTACAATCTTTTGTAAGTAACTTTATGTAGTTTATATTTTTTGAATATTTTTTATATTTTTACATTACATTGATATTATATTATAATAGGTTTCCAAATTTGAAGTTAGGAAGTAATTTATGGCTTGTGGCACCATTCTGTTGAAACTACAAGTCACTGATATCAATATCTTCAAGTTCCAGCCACAAAAATCTGTTATCATGCTTTACTAATGCACCGAATTAACTGTAAAACGAACACCTTGCTCATTTTTAAAGAAGTACGAACCAATGATGCTTCCAGCCAATAAATCACACCAAAGAGTGATTTTTTGAGGATGAATTGTAATTGTTGTTCAACAATGGCTTTTAAATTTTTACTTCCCTATATTCGACAATTTTATTTGTTTACATAAATATTAGTTGAAAATTCGATTCATCACTGAAGATGATTCTGGAAAAAAACAGAGTTTTCTCCTTTTTTTCTTGATACCAACTAACAAACATACAATACAAATGATGGTCAGCTGGTTTTAGTTCTTGTGCTAGCTGGACTTTATATATATATATATATATATATATATACTTTATATATATATATATATATATATATATATATATATATATATATATATATATATCTATGAAGATGCAAATCTTTTCGTAAAATGTTATGCAGAGTGCTTTTGTAATGTTTAATTGTTGTGAATGTCAACGAATCGATGTTTAAGTGTACTCTTCAACACTTTTACGTACAGCAGCAATATTTCCAACTGAACGACCACTACGAGTATATGTTTTTGGTCTGTGGTCTCCAATAGTAACAAATTTTTCAAAGTTCGCGATTAGGTTACAAATAGGCGACTATGAAGGCACTTGATTACGAGGAAAAGATTCACGAATTTTACGCATTGATGTTGTAAAATTTTCATCATTTTTATAGTGATTTTTTTACTATTGAAATGTGTTGTTCAAGCATGTGTCGTTCAATCACTAAAATTTCCTAAGTTTTTAATAAACAAATGTTAAATAATGACAGTTCAATATTTTTTGACAGTTGTCAAATAATATTTTTATTTTATATTATTTGACACTTCATCAAATAACCAATTTACTTCCTAACCTCAAATTTGGACACCTGATATATGTATATACGAGTATATGCAGGTACTCACAAAATTGAGCATACACTTATAAATTCTAATTGTTTATTCATATATTAACAGAATTAAATATCTTTTTTAAACAAAAAGTGCATATTTGTAATAAATGCTTATTGTCACTTAAAATGTCATTAAAAAGACAAAAATATCATATATTCACTCTATATTCAGTAAAGTTATAAAAAAGTTCCAAATTTATTCACACAAAATTAAGCGTATAGTAACGATAATTATAAACATTCCTTTACGATACATAAAATTAATATTTTGTAGCGTAGCTTTTAGCATCTATGACTGCTTATAGATACCGTGGCATTGATCTGACTAATTTTTTTTGTTACAAAACTATGTATATTTTGCCATATTTCTGTCAATTTTTGTACGCAATCGTTTTTGTTAGATGAGTTGTAATTTCTCATACAGTTCTTCAATTCTACCCACAAATTTTCAATTGAATTGAGATCTGGTGATTGGGGTGGGGTTTTTAACAATTTCGGTTTATTATATAACAGCTATTCTCTAATAATGTATGAAGTATACTTCGGGTCATTATCTTGTTGAAAATGATAAGTTGGCGACATTCCTAGTTTACGGGCAGATGACTTTAAATAATTTTTCAAAATTTCAAAGTACTTCATTTTATCCATGATAGATTCAATATAATGTAAATTTCCAGTACCACTGGCTCCCATACAACCCTATAACATTACAAACTCTACTCAGTGTTTTACTGTTGAACACATATTTTTTCCAAACAATTTGCCTACTATCCGATCCAAACATATTAATTTTGGTTTCGTCCGAGAATATCACATTGTTCTAAAAATCTACATTATACTTAATATACTTTTTAGTAAGTTCTAGACGTTTTTCTCGGTTTACTCTAGAAATAAATGATTTTTTACGTGCAATTCATCTATAATACCCATAGTTATGTAATATTTGACGCAATATTTCGATGGACATTTTTTTGTTAATTCTCGTAGATACCCCCACTTGTAATTTTGGTAAACTTTGTTTCTGGTTTATCTTCATTGATCTGATGATAAACTGTTCATCATTAGGAGACAGAATTTTTTCCCATCCCGACCTTTGTTATTATAGAGCGTACCTTTATATTTATGTTTATTAAGTGTTTTTTGAACAGTGGAATGTGACCTATGCACTATTGCTCCAATTTCGTGTGATGATTTTTCTTTACATCATAACGTTATAATAAGTTGATGTGTAGTTATATGAGTTTGCTTCCTTTTACTCTCCATTTTATAACAAATATAACATTTATTCAAAAAATGACGAAATACAGTAAAGAATTAATAAATGTTTATTATTGTTTACGCTATACATAAGACCCCTGCCTAATTATATTTTGAAATGCGCATAAAATCACATTCTTACTATACATATTTTCAAAGTGTACGCTCAATTTTGTGTGAATAAATTTTGAACTTTTTTATAACTACTGAATATAGAGTGAATGTGATGATATTTTTATGTTTTTTTAATGAAATTATAAGTGACAATAGGCATTTATTACAATATGCACTTTTTGTTTAAAAAAGATATTTAATTCTATTAATATATGAATAAATGATTATAATTTATAAGTGCACGCTCAATTTTGTGAGTAACTGTATATATACATATTTATATATATATATATATATATATATATATATATATATATATATATATACACACGTGTATTTGTGTGTGTGTGTCTGTATTAAAATGAGTCTAGATATAAATGCATGTACATACATATGTAAGATTACTTATCTCTCTAACATGTTCGGATTGAAATTATAGAGAACATATTTAATTGTATTTACGAACGTTTTTCATGTTTTATTCTTTACGGCTGACGTTATTATGCACTGTTTCGCTTCCATTTGGGCGTGTATAGGATACAATAGCCGATCACCGAGTCTAATTAGTAATTAACCTTTCTTCCACCTTTTATCTTATACACACTCGCATGCTTGTACCTTTTGAAATCTTTTTAAACAGTACATATACAAGACACTCTTTCTGACTTTATGACCCTCAAAAGTTTTTTTTTTATTATTATTATTACATTGTCGACATAAACATCGCTAATGACCAACGGTTCACTTTCTATTATTAGTCCATAACAATGTACGTATTAATGAAACAAGAATTAATCATCGGAGAAAATAACAAAAAAAGTAAATATTTATAGCAGTATGGTCATGTTCCTATGTAATGAAGGATGAGTTTAACACTATGTTAGGACATTATTATTAATTATAATGCGTTTTTTTATCTTTAGCTACATAATCATATATGGTCACTTACATGTATGTACGAACGCACATATGATATATATATATATATATATATATATATATATATATATATATATATATATATATATATTCATTATTGAACCTGGGCGTACATCTTTCATCTAGGTGTGGTTATATGGATATAATCTAATCTAATAACCCTAAATGGTCAGATTAGATAATAAAATTGAGAAACTAACATTCATCAACTGTAATATAAATATTCATTACCGATATGGTCTTAAAATGATTTTATATATTATTTGTACAATATGTATCTCTTACAAAAACATTTAATTTTATAGACGTCCATGTGTTTTATATATATATATATATATATATATATATATATATATATATATATATATATAACAAATATTCCAGTGTATTTAGAAAGAAATATAAATGCTTTTAAAGTGACATATTTTATTGTTGTAGAATATTGTACATAAATAATATTAAAAAAATTAGTATTATTACAAAAATAACTGAAAATAAGTTCTATATTTAATTCTTTGGTGAACAAAAATATTGGTAGAGGAGAAAAATGACATTTTAAAAAGTATATTAGTATTTTTGTTAATCGTCCTTTGCATTTAATCACGGCTAATAGTCTTTTAGGCATCAAATACACTGAATTTTAAGTTAAGGTAGAGTCTATTTTTCCCCTTCTTCTAATACTATTTTCTTTAAGCGTGCTTTGCTGAATACATGATGTCTTTTATTTGTTTTTCTAGATGAAATTAAAGATTTTCGATAGGATTTTAATCAGGAGATGGGGGTGGTATTGGCAAGGTATGAGGAGTATTAAAAATGATCCATTGGCGAACTATATAAGCTATATGTTTCAGATCATTGTCCTGTTGAAAATATTTTTTTACCTAGGTCTAATTTTTGGCCATTTTTATAAATTTTCCTTTAAAATGTTTATCCATAATACTATCTATAAACATTAAATTTCCAACACCAGAAGCTGACATACATCTCCATACCATGACTCACTACCCCTATGTTTAATTGTTGCATGTAAATTATTTTCCTCTAAATCAGTATTGGGCTTATACCATACCTTAATAGTACCGTCTAAGTGTAAGATAATAAATTTGCTTTCATTAGAGAATAATACTTTGTTTCAAAACTCATTATTCTTATTAATGTATTCTTTTGCAAATAATATTTTTTTCCATTTTCCTTACCAATGGTACAGTTTCATTCTTGTAGTTCTACAATTATAACCATAATTTCTGAAAACTCTGCGTTTTGTTATTGGATGTACTTCTTTTTTATAATGATCTAATAGATATGCTGCTATCTTGGAGGATGTAATTTTGGGATTCAGTTTTACGATACCGATGATTTTACGTCGTTCTCTATCAGACAGCTTCGATAAGCGACAGCTTCTTCTGTCAGTATGTAAGTTTCTTACCCATAAAATCACTTTAACAACACTTCTAACAATGAAACAACTTTTAGTAATAATTTTTACTACAATATTTCTGAGTAAGATTTCTTTTGTTTAATTAATTTCAATATTATTTGTTGCGCTTCAGCTGTAGTTTTTTCCCCTTTAAACATTTTTGGATGAATTTCAAATAAGAATAGCACTATTTAAAATACCTTATTTATTAAAATACAGTTATAAGTATTAAATAAACTTCGGGAAACCAACTAATATTAATGTAAATAAAAGATAAACTCATTAACGAGTAGTTTATAAACAACCGTACACATGTTTCAGTATATTTGTTCGTTTAATTATTTGCAACGCAATAGATTTTTATTTATACAACCACTATTATTGCTTTTAGAGGTAAGATTTTTTGTGCTATTATAATGTAAACAAATAGTATATTCCCCTATGATTTATAATAAAACATTAATATTTTTTTAATGCAGATATACGTTATAATATTCTAACTACTTAACTGTGCTAATAGATTTTTTCGGAAATATATATATATATATATATATATATATATATATATATATAAAATTTTACGCGGAGTATCCGTTCCGCGTGGATTCGTTTTACGCGAATGAAAATCGCGTAAATTGAGTCTGTCAGTACAATAGAAAAAATATTGGAAATAAAAGCTAGTAAAGTTGTAGAAACACATATTTATTTCACATAGCTTAACAAAAAAATAATACGTTTTAGAAAACAAAAGTAGATAAATTTTATTCGGTGTCACTATCGCTACTGTAATTCGAAACAATCAACCTTTTATATATTTATATCGTACTTTTATACGTTCAAGTAAGAATTTCCGTCACTCTAATATATAATAAATTCCATGAAAAATTATATAAAATGAAATCTATCTGACCGCGTATAAAAAGTGCCGCGTAAATCAATACCGCGTATAAAAAGTACAGCGTAAATAGAGGTATAATTTGCCGTGTAAAAAAAACTCGCGTAAAAAAAGTCTCGCGTAAATTGAGGGACGGGTATATATATATATATATATATATATGTGTGTGTGTGTGTGTGTGTGTGTGTGTGTATATGTGTGTGCGTGTATGTATGTAAATATGCATGTATGTATTTAAACTATTTTAATGATATTTATTATTGATATTAATATGCAGAGAATATTTTATTATTTAAAATATTGTCGATTAATAAGAAATCTAAAGAAAAGATCAATAAATAATTGTAATTAATAAAATTTATTTCTTTCGTTTTTAGAACTATTGTTAAAAGTTACGCATGTTAATCCTAGAACAGTTTCTGAAATATATTACAGATTTTCATTATTAGTTTGGTTATAAATAGACGTATAGAAGTGAATAAACTAATTAACCTGGCGATAATTACTTAAATAGTTTCACTGTTAAACGAAAA
>CP092091.1:41125490-41142990 GCA_029203775.1 Neoneuromus ignobilis
TAAATTAATTTTTTTGTTGTTTCCGATGTTATATTTTCCCACCCCTTTTGAAGTAAGGATTTAAGTTGTTTCTTGGATGTGTAATATGGTGCTGTCGAATTTTTCTCTAATAAATCCCAAAAATATTCTATGGGATTTAGATCGGGAGATTGTAGTGATGTTTTTGGTGTATGGGGAATATTCTAGAGAGCCCAAAGCTTCACTATATGAACAGTATGCTTTGGGTTGTTATCATGTTGGAAGTAATATTCATTATTCAAACACAATTTTCTAGCATTTTCTATTAAATTTTGTTTTAAAATATTCAAATATTGGAACTTTTTCATGATTTCATCGATAAAAACTAGGTTTCCAACTCCAGAAGCAGTCATACAACCTCACCATCACCATCTTTAACAATTTTGTGTATATGATTCTGTTGCAGTTCTGTATTTTTCTTTCTCCATACCAAAATTTGGGCGTCAGAACGATAAATACAGAATTTACTTTCAACCTTCGTCCAAAACTCCTCATTACATTTATTTTCATAATCATTTGCAAATTGAAACCTTTTGATCTGGTTCACTTTACATATAGCTGATTTTTTTCTGCAGACGCGGTCGCTGTAACCAACCTTTTGAAGAATTTTCCGTACTGTAAAGGATGTAGTTTTTTTCTAATATATTTTTCTAACTGCGCTGCGATACAGGACGAGCTTGTTTTAGGCTCTTTCTTAATAATAATAATTATATTACGTTGTTCACATACTGTAAGTTTGAATGGCCGACCAGTTCTTTGGCAATTTTCTGAGCTTCCGATATCATTAAAGCGTTTTATTATTATATATCACGGGCAGTAGTACGACTCTTGAACACTATTTCCAAAATCTCCTTATATGATTTATTTTTTTGGTGTAAATTTATAGTTATTTTTCTCTTGGATATACAAGATTCTTTTTGTTTGCGTCCTATTTTTGAAATATCTTCGTAAAACTCACTAAATGATTAAAACTGTCAACGTAAACTGAATGGGGAACTCTCGGAAAATATAAATATTTGGTTATACTGCAGCACTGTCACATTTATTTAACAAATACCTTGATATTGTAAGCCATTATTAATAAGTGACGAATTCTTTTGTCCATAAAAAATGTAACCTACTGCCTTTATTTTAACAATTTCTACTATATAATAGAATTAATTAAGGTTTTTTGTATTTTTTTCTAATGAATATTATTTTTAATTATTAATTAAATAATTTTTTTTTCTTTAATTTAACGACTTTATTGAATTATATCAATAAATTGCTTATGTTATCCATGTGGCGAATACTTTTACACATTTGTGTATGTCATATTCGCATATATTAGCTTCTTGATAAGCAAAAGCCCAATGAATGTTAGTCATTTACTGATATTTGGTTGTACTCACCATAGTTACCAGACGGGTTGGTAAGAATTTTTATTCAGAGTTCATTTTCTTAAATAGGTTGTGTTTACCTCAGCTAAAGTCCCACCTGTCTTATCTCACCACACTATCGTTTGGTGTGTGTGTTTATTTGTGTATATGTGTGTGCATGCATGTATGTGTGTATGTACGTGTGCGTATGTATGTGTAAGTATGAACCTGCGTTCGTGCGTACGTATGTGTTTATATAAACGTGGTTAAAATGAAATTAAAGAGTTTAAACCTGCATTTACTTGCTTACTATTATTGACTATTCTTTATTATCCTTTAGTTTCATTTGGGTCAACCTATGTTTATATATATATATATATATATATATATATATATATATATATATATTCACACACACACAAACATACATACATACATACATAGATTGGATAAATCACGTTACATACTGGCTGTAATATTAACAGAGCAAGAGTTAATTTAATAATAAGCTGACAAAAATAATTATGATTTTACACGTAAGCAGTCAAGCGTTGATTACGTGCTGCATTCTGAAAGAAATGATTGACGTTAATTGAAAACATTCTAAGACGTCTAAATAAGACAAAAACGACAAGAGCATTATTAATGTTATATGTATATGTTCCATATCGTTTTGTTTTCGACACGTTCGTTTCAAAAGGATTTCAAAATATTATTTTGATCTAATCAATCCATTTGATTTATTCTCATATTGTAATCAAATTTAACCACATATGTGGAATGATTTAGAATACAAACTGAAATATTGATTTTTTATATTGTTTGAATATTCATTTCACACATAATTGATTTGGCTGTAGTTAAATCGTATTTACACAAATGAATAATCATTCATTTTCAGCATCACATGATTTTATTATTTGTTTAGTTATCACAATAACTATTCACTTTAATTGTTTATAGATATAACCATGACATTATCTTCATTATTAACCCTGACATTATTTTCAGAGTGGGGTATTTGTCATATCTAATTTTATTATTAATTTTGGAAACGTGGGGAATTTACTTTCACACAAATTAATTATCATCCAATATCACAAGGTATTAACCCTTATCGGACGTTAGCTTTTTGTACTTAACTTTCCGCTAGGTCGGAGATATATTTGCATGCTTATTGTAAGAGAAGAGTAACTAAGATTACTTAATATAAAAAGATAGTTTTGTGCATACAAATATTTATATTTACACTTTAAATGTGTACACTTTAAATGTATTCGTCATCACTGTCAATTTCAATTTAATCTTCATTACAATCAGGAACAATTTCTCTTTCCACTTCGCTTTTCTCTTCAGTTGAATATTGAATAGGGATCAATTTTTTCCTTGACTGAAATATAACACTTGTATCACTGTTTCCTTCATCACAAGAATTAAAATCACTTGCCGAATATTCGAAATTTTCACATATTTCACTACAACTATCACTGTTACTTTTCATATTGCTATAGTTTTCTTTATTCATTTTTGGAGGAATAAAATATTATAATATAAGTAAAATAATTGCTGAAATATAACAGAACGTGTTGTCTGCTATCGAGTAAGAATTAAACTTTAAAATCATACAATGTGTACATTCAGCAATAAGGACGTTATTACTTGTTCAGTCTTGTCACCTCGCACATGACATACAGCGATAGAGCAAAGTTGTAATGTCACGTCAGAGGTGACATACGATCGATAAGGGTTAAAAAAGTGTTCAATATATAATTATTGTTCACTTTATTTATATTTCGTGGTGTTAGTGTGATAATTAATTTGTGTGGAAATCTAGTCTTATTTTATGTTTAAATACAGTACGAGTATATATACTAATTTATGTAATTTTTAAATTTTCATGTTTTATTTCCTAAAATATTGTAATTTTATTAATTTTATATGAAAGCGGTAAAAAATAAATTCAATATATTTAGTAATATTAAATAAATTTGTACCGTATTAAGAAGATATTTAGAATAATTTAAAAATATTATTCTTTAAGCAGGTATAATAATTATGCGTTGAATTTCAGCACGTTAGTATATATTAGTTATTGTTAAAATATCAATAAAAAATAAATTTAATATATTGATTATTATTTAATAAATATATACATAATGAAATGATATTCATATCAATTTAAAAGTTTAACTCTTCTAAGCATATACATAACATCTACTGAATAATTCTGTCCCCTTAGCGTAAAATTATTTTAAGCATGTAGAAAAGTATTTTAATGAAGTGTATATGATGTATTTTTTTGTTATAAAGATGTTTATTTAAGTTTGATAGAACTTTCGATAGGGATATCAGTCAAGACAGTTATCAGTTTGCGCGCTATAAATAACATTTAGATTCAGAATACATTGGAAAATCATTATGGAATGTTTTACATTTGAACAACTTTTTCAAATTATGGAAATTTATTTCAAAAATCAGTGTTCTGTTCGTCAAACTTATAGAGAAAAATTTTGTTCAGTGGTGAAGCTCATTTTTGACTTAACGGGTACATTAATAAGCAAAATTGCCGCATTTAAGTGACTGAAGTGACTTATGAAAGCCCGTTACATCCAGAAAAATTCACCATATTGTGCGGATTGTATCATCGGACCTTATTTCTTTCGAAATGAAGACGTATAGAGCGTTACCATCAATGATGTACGCTACAGAACGATTATCAATGATTATTTGTTTCCAAATTTGTGTGACATCGATCTGAGAGCTATGGTTTTAGCAGGATGTTGGAACGTGCCATATTTTTAACGAAATAATGGAGGGATTAAAATGAAAATTCGGCGATAACGATATCTCCAGAAATGGACCTGTGAATTGGCCTCCACGATTGTGTGATTTGATACATTTAGATTATTTTCTTTGGGGATATCTGAAATCTCTGATTTATGTTGATAAACCAGCAACGGTTGAGGTAATAGAGCTAACATAGCTCGTGTTATTGCGGTCATAAGGCCCTAATTGCTTGAAAAAGTGACCCGAAATTGGACTGAGAGAATGCGTTATGTCAAAGATAACCTTAGAATACATATGCCTGAAACCATTTCTAAATATTAATGCCTTAAAATGATGTTTGGAAAAATACAAAATAAACGGTCATCCGGTCAATTAGTATGTATTTTATTTCAATTTAAACTTATATCACGCTTAATAACACTTATATTATATATTAACATTGGTGCTCTTTAATATACGTTGAAACAATTGTTTTGTTATTACTATTTTACAAGGAATAGAGAAGAAAAAATGTCTGCTGATAAAATTTATTTACGCTACTGTATACTTTACAACGATCAATAAGGAAATAATGATGTAGAAGAATATGGAAATTTGTTAAAAGTTTCTGGAGCAAACGCAGTATTTGAAATAACATGTCAAATATGTTTCGAGAAGTTTAGGAGTGGAGACTTTAACGTTAAAGACCAACTACACTCTGGGAAGAACTTCTTTGATCGGTAGTGGTATTCGTTGTAACATTTTGAAAGAAGATCCGACCAGGACAATTTATGTTTGTGTAAAAATATGCAAAATGGATACCACATGAATTGAAATTGCTAGGAATAGAAGGAATTGTAAAACCGTTTGTTCTTCTTTACTTGTATGTAATAAAAATGAAACTTTTTTAAAACGTCTCGTAACTGAAGATGAAATGTGGATTGCATATGAAAATGTAGTAAGGAAAATAATATAAAGTAAAGCTAGAAAATCTGCTCCATCAAGAGTTTAAGTATGAAAGAGAGATTATTGTTTATATGATGTAATATGAGAGGATTAGTTTATTATGAATTTCTAAAACTAAAAGAAACGATTAATTCTGAAAAATATTATCAAAAATTGGTCAATTTAAACAATGAACTAAAAAAAGTGTTTGGCTCTTGTTGATGCGAAGCAAATTATCTTACAGTATGACAATGCAAGGCCACATGTTTCATAACAACCCAGAAAAATGTAGTGGAACTTAATTGAGAGGTTCTAAGTGACTCAGTATATTGTCCAGATATAGAACCTTCTTAGTACCATCAATTTTTAACTTGTAACAATTTTTTTGATGGAAAAAATAATGAAGATGAAGATATAACAAGTTATTTTATCGGAGAGAAATTTAAAAGTTTCCATAAAGATAGAGAAAAGTTGTTAACGTTAATGGAAATTAGATTAGTAATTAAATATTAGTAAACAATATAAAATTTTATTATTTTATTTTACTGAAAGAACGGGTAGAACTTTTCAGTAGACTTAATAATAATTATGCGTTGAATTACATCAGTTTTATTATTATTTATCGTTTAATTGTTTTTATTTTTTTCTTTAATTTTCTTCTTTATTTAAAAAAATATAAACATATACTTTCTTATCAGTGTACTTTGTGATTACAAGTAACATATTTGAAATTTTTTTAGTGTTTTATATTAAATGAGAATAACATATTACAATTGTAGTGATTTTAATATAATGGAAAATAATAAATCGTAAAAGTTTGTTTAAGTTTTGATTCATAATTTTGTATGCTACTTAATTTTAATTCAAATAATTATGGCAAATTTTATTTTTCACACATTTGAAATTGTTGGTATCAAAATACATTTTTTGTATAAAAACTATTAATCACATCCAGAAATATTTTTTTAAAACAAATCATTTATTTTATATTAGATTACATTTTCTTTTATACTATTTCGCAAAAAGTATATTTAACTTTATTTTTCGATATTATTTAAATGATTAATTATCATATGTAAATTCGTATACAATTATTAATGATTGATTGTTTGAAGTTTCAGAACTTGTCATCAAATAAGAATATTAATTATTGAATAGAATATAAGTATGTGTATAAATTAATAGTTTATAGAAATAAAGTAATTAATTTATCAACATGAGATCGTCTTTTTGTACGAAGGATGTTATTACAAAACTATATTAAATTATAATAGACATCCTTGTTTTTGTATTTTGAAATAATTAAAAGCGTATTGTATGAGATAACAAGTTTGTATTGATTAAGCTTATACGTCTATTAGGCGAGCCTTTATAAACTTTACGTATATTTATTAAACATTGTTCTATAGAATATATAATGATTTAATTTACTTGTATAAAGTAGGAAATGTATTCTTAGACTTAAATTACATGCAATTTATATATATATATATATATATATATATATATATATATATATACATTGAGATAATATTTTTTTTCTGAAATTAATTTATATATACTTTTGTATATAACTATTGTATTGATATTGAAACTCAAGGAAATAGATAAGTGTTTAAAATTAATGAAAAATATGTAGAAAACAATGAATCATTTACTGGAAATCATATGTAACAATCTTTTTTTAATTTCAACTTTTTTTAAAAAAACATTAGGGATTTCCTTAAATAATAACGTATATAAAGATGCTTTTTTAGGTAAGATAGAATTTTTGATAGGGATAGCTGTCAAATCAGTTGTTAGTTTGGACGCTATAAGTGGCATTTAGCTTCAGTGGCATTTGGCTTCAGTGGCATTTGGCAAATCATTGTAAAACGTTTTATTCTTTAGCAACATTTCTAAATTGTGGAAATTTATTTTAAAATTCAGTGTTCTGTTCGCCAAACTTAAAGAGTAAAATTTTGTTCAGTGGTAAGGCTCATTTTTGGTTTAACGAATACACCTATCCCTCGATTAACACAGTACTTTACATGATTTCGCTTTTATACGGTTTTAAAATAATAGATTTTAAAAAAAAGTGATAAAAATGAACATTTTGTCTGTATACATATTTCTACGCCATTTTTTAATTCCGTTTGCTTGGTAATACTGGCGCACATATTTATAGTCATTAAGCAATCAACGCTTAATACCTGCTAGAAAAAAATGTGGCCAAATATAGTTGAAGGTGAGAATTCTAAATTACCATTGGAGCATAAATATCCTCAGTTAATTGAGTTGGCGCATACAATAGGAGAAGAAGGTTTCGAGGACTTAGCTGAGGCAAATATTATAAAACTAATGGCGGACGAAGTACTAGATAAGGATGATTTAGTTAACATGGTTAATGAAACAACAAATGATCGTGACAATGATCCTGATGAAGAGGAGTCTGAACCAGTTGCATTCGCAGTAAAAGTCACCCGCGTCGGACTTGAATTAGGGCAAAAATTGGGTAATCATTTTCTACAAAATAACCCGAATGTTGAACGAGCTCCTCTTCGATTCCAGAGAGATATTAATAAATGCTTAACTCAATATGAGGAGGTCTATAAAGATTTAACCTAAAACCGGACACAATTGTTAATTACTAATTTTATTACCAAGTCTCGTAGAAAAGATTAATACTCTATGAAAGTGATGACAGTAATTAAACTGTTGGTTACTTTTTTTAAGGATCTTATATTTCTTGTTTCCATAAAATGAATTACATACTTATTCCTTTATTTATTTGTCATTTTTTGAATGGACTGTTACTTTTATGTTTTTAAGATATCTTACTTTTATTTTACGTTGAAATAAATGACTTATTTATGCACATTTTAGTTTGTTTTCGATTTACACGGTTTTGCGTATAAAAATCCACGATTTCGATTTACACGGTTTTCTGAGAAACCGATGTTTAGTGTAAATCGGGGGAGAGGTGTACATTAATAAATTAAATTGCCGCATTTGGAGTGAGACTAATTCTGAAGTGATTAACGAGGGCCCGTTACTTCCAGAAAAATGCACGTTGGTCGCATTATAGAACCTTATTTCTTAATCTCTAAATTGAAGCGAATAGTCAGCGCGTAATGCCAGTTAATTTTCACATGACAACTTCGGCACCCATCGCGATGAGAGCTAATTATCTTTCCAAATGTTCTACGCTGATCCTACGCCTACAGTCTGTGCTGTCATTTGCACTGTTTTCGGTTATTCCTTTTCACTAAAGTTTCCACAGCACGAATATTTTCTTTAGAAACAGAAGTTGATGGTCTCCTACTGCGACTGTCGTCTTTTTTGTTCTCTCAATTGTTAGTAAAACGATTAATCCATTCATAAAGAGTGGCTTTCTTTGTGCATTGAATCTGTAAACATCTGTAATAGCCTTAATAATATTATATTTTTTCAACCTAATTTAACTAAGAATTTAATACGAACGCGTACTTCAATTTGAACCGAATCCATGTTCGCAGATGCAAGGTAATTTTAAACTGACATAACACCACGCGAAGTATCATGTAGCCTGTCACGAATTCTTCAGAATACAAGTCTAAACAGGTTTACGCTCGTATCAACTAATTATAAGTATAATATTTCGTTTACGAATAATAACCACTTTCCGGGAACTTTTTGAACATACCACGTATTGGTTTAAGATAATAGTTATGGTATAAAATATTTTCTCTTATATAATCCTAGCTTTTTCTCTTTAATCTTCTCAGTAGTTATCATATTATAGTATGATATAATAATAGTTTCAAAAATATTTAATGTATTTTTATCCTTTTTGAAATCTTGAAAAAAATGACTTCATTTTATTAAGTGATAAAAGTGTTTTAAATTTTCTTTGAAATCAGACAATTCAGATTTCCACGTTATTCATTTCTAATTTTCAATCAATTACAACTTATATAACTATCAATAATAGTTATACATCTTTCTAAGAATAAAAAACATGTAGAAAATTAATTTTAACAATTAAATTTGAAATTATTTTTTAATTCTATGATAATAAACATTGCGCCTATGAGACAACATTTTTAATTATGATAATAAATATTTCAAATGGAAATGTTCAATGGAAATAGAAATGTTTTTAGCCTTAGTAACTTCAGTTATAGTTAATGAAAATTCTTGAAAATCATGGTTTAATTATTCTGATAATCTCTTAAATAATTGATGTTGACGCTTGTGCACTGGCAATGTGTAGAGTGTTTTTTTAAGCATGATAGAACTTTAAATTGAATCACTATTGAAAGATCTATCTAACCTAAAAGACAGTTTATATATATATATATATATATATATATATATATATAAATAACGTTTTTAGGTTAGATAAAATTTTCGACAGGAATTCAATTTAAAGTTCTATCACCTTTTAAAAGCACTTATATCTTACACACTTTTCTATCACATTTGATTCAATATCTCGTTTCTCTAATTATCTAATATAGATAACAAAATAAATTAATATATAGCATTTTTCTACCGATTTGTTTTTATTTTGCGATGAACTTTTCTTAATGTAACGTTTAACAATGTATTTTTTTTTAAAAAAAATGTTTTTTATAAAAATTTCGCTTACGTTTTTTCACCTGTAACATAAATTATTTGATAAACAAATCTCAGTAGCTTACATTAAAAATAAAATAGTATAGATGTAAAAAGACTTATATTAAATCATTTATATATATATATATATATATATATATATATATATATATATATATATATATATATACAAATATAAATGTTTTGTGATTTATTATTATAAACGACGCATATAAATTAATCTGTCAAAAAAATTAAAAATATAATTTATATTAAGAATGTATTAAATGTAGATTTACTTTCTTTTAAATATATATATATATATATATATATATATATATATATATATATATATATATATATATATATATAATAAAACTATGCAATATATAAACTGTCTAAATATCCATGGAATTGAACAGGATTAATTCTTCATCTTGAAACTAAACAATACTTCATAAATTAAAACTTTTGAACATTCTATTGTGAAATGTTGTTTAGTGAAATTCGAAAACATTGTTGTTATTGTATCAATAATAGTTTTCACAATGCTTTTGTTATTGAACTACACTTTGAGATGTATTGATATAATCCGAACAAGTTTAATTTAATTTGTGTTCTGATAAAAGGAGACTGTATATTATTATTGAAAAATATACTGCTTCCTATTGTATATTGTATTCATGTCATGGCAAGTTTTTATCGCCTCCAGATTTCACGTATATCATTTACAGGTAAAAGCCGTCTATAAATTTACATATATATATATATATATATATATATATATATATATATATATATATATATATATATATGTATATATATATGTATATATATATATATATATATATATATATATATATATATATATATAAAGTGTTTTTTTTAGGATAGATTGAACTTTCAAAAGGGATAGCTGTCAATTCAATTGTCAGTTCGCGCACTATAAGTGACATTTGTGTTCAGTATACTTTGAAAAATCATTGTGAAACGTTTTACACTTGAGCAATGTTTCCAAACTGTGGAAATTTATTTCAGAAATCAGTTTTTTGTTCACCAAACTTATAGAGAAAAATGTTGTACAGCGTTGAGCTCATTTTTGGCTTAACGGATGCGTTAATAAGCAGAATTTCCACATTTGGAATGAGGCCAATCCTGAAGTGATTTATGAGAACCCGGTTACATAAAGAAAAATGCACGATATGGTGCGGATTGCACGCTGGTGGCATCAATGGACCTAATTTCTTTCGGATTAAACCAGAGAGCGCGTTATCATCAATGGTGTATGTTACAGAACAATGATCAATAATTATTTATTTCTAAATTTACATGACATCGATCTGGAAGAGATGTGGTTTCAGCAGGATTGTACCACGTGCCATACTTCGACCGAAATAATGAAGTTATTGAAACAAAAATTCGGCGATAACGTTATCTTCACAAATGAACCTGTGAATTGGACTTCGCAGTCATGTGATTTGACGCCTTTGGATTATTTTCTTTGAAGATATGTGAAGTATCTGGTGTATGATGATAAACCATCAACGATTGAGGAATTAGAAGCCAACATAATTCGCGTTATTCCAAACATAAGGTCCCCATTGCTTGAAAAAATGACACGAAATTGAACTGACAGAATGCAGTATGTCCGAGATAATCGTAGTGCACGTATGACCAAAATCATGTTTAGTTATTAATGCCATAAAATAGTCTTTCGAATAATATCAAACAAAAAGTCATTCGGGTAATTAGTATGAGTTTTATTTCAATTTAAAGTTATATCACGGTTAAATAAAAACGTATATATATATATATATATATATATATATATATATATATATATATATTGTATATGTTTAAATCTAATATTTCTTTGTTAAATAAATATTGAATTTTTGTATATGTCATGATTTCAAAAATTTGTAAATTCTTATAGAAGTAGTAATTCAGAATTAAGTAAAGTACATATAACATATTACAAATATTGGGTCATCCAAATGCGATGCTTAGATTGGTATTTTATTTTTAAAAAAAATAAAATAAAATAAAAGAAACTATACACATGTTCCCTATACATCGACCTATATACTCGTACATATTTCTTTTTAATAAAACACAAATTTAAGCGTCACATTTGGATGACCCTATATAATGTAATTGAAACTAAAAAAAACATAGCAGTGTACAGTTTTAAATTTACTTTTAATTAAATTTCCATACATATTAATTTCTAAATATGTGTTCTGTTGATTTATTTATTTTTCAAATATCTTAATTCTCAAATATATAAATAATAGCTGTTTTAAAGAGTTGTTTTTTTAAAAAAATTAAACTTACATATACTTAATTTTAATTTTCGTTATTAGAACTGTTAAAAATATATTTTAAAAAACACTTCTAATTCGTCATTATGTAACAGTGCAGGATTGATTCTTGGTATTATTATATATATATATATATATATATATATATATATATATATATATATATATATATATATATATATATATGTATATATATATATATATATATATATATATATATATAATAAACAATATCATATATCTGGTATTTTATCACATCATGCGGCTTTCCGGTTCTCAAATATCAAAATTCTTTAAGTGCATTTTTTTCAAACGATAACAGCCTATTGTTTCTTTTATTTAAATAATCTATGTACAGTTTTGTAAATTTAATTGTTCTTAAAGTAGCATTTATTATTAAACAAATATAAACTAGTTTATAATTTTATTTTATCTATTTTTATACGTTATGTTTTATATTTATTTTATTTTTATTCTGTTCTTGATTTTATTTAAGGGCTAAACTTGCACCTGTACAAATAAATACTTCTATTGTTAAAAAGTGCAATAGTAACCATTTTTATTGGTTAGAGACGATAGGTATTTCCAAGAACAGAATGGATACAGGTACATATATTTAATTTAATGATTCCATGAATTACTGGACACATAAGGGAGTGGTTATTTACGAAGGGTGTTTGATTTAACTAGTTTCGTTTTATATATATATATATATATATATATATATATATATATATATATATATATATGTACAGTAAGAGTATTCATATTCAGTTAGTATATAACCAAATGTAAAATAAATATAAATGATTGGAAATACGATTTTATTATTAAAAGTGTGAATATTTTCTGTAGCAATGGTAAATTTTTAATCATACTAAATAATATGAATATTTAATCAATTTCTATCAAAATTCAATAAACCCAATATAAAAGAATATAAAAAAATAATTAACAATTAAAAATATTTAAAACTATATTATAATATTAAAAAATAGACTCAAGAGAAAATGTCATTTTTTTCAATTGAAGAGTTTTGGTTTGTAATTTTTTCATTCTAGTATTCTGTGTTATACCATTTTTTAATTAAGTATGACCTTGATAATAGTAGATATTTTATGTCTCTAATGTAAAAATTGTACTACTTAATTTTTATTCTTTACATTATCTATTGTATCTTTTCAGTTTCAAAATTATAAGTTTTTATAAATTATATATATATATATATATATATATATATATATATATATATATATATATATTTATGTTTGTTTTATTTAATTATATTTGTTTTCATTATGTTTGTTTCATTTAATTATATATCTATTTAAATTACACATGTATATGTAATACAATATTTTTTATTTTAACTGTATAATTTCACTTTTATTCTTGTTCAAATAGAAGAGTAGAAAGAAAATTTAAATAAAGCAGATCAAAATAGAATACCAAGAAAAACGTACACTTATAAACTAACTTCAAACTGTATAAAGATAGGTTTATTGAGAAAAAAAAACTTAATTATTGGAACAAGGTGAAAAATTTATATCATGAAATATATTGTGATGATGATTTTTGCATAAATAATATTATCATTTGTAATTTAAGTAATTAAAACATTCCTAATCTTCCATAAGTACTAATTATTAAAATACATATAGGGTCATTCAAATGTGACGCCTATATTTGTGTTTTATTAAAAAAACATGTGTATAATTTCTTTTGTGTCTTTTTAATAAAACACAAATCTGGGTGTCACATTTGAATGACCTATTTAATAAAAAATATATAAACAAATACTATTTAATATACATTTTTTATTTTATTCAATTTATTGTTATTAATAATAATAATAATAAATATATAATATATATATATATATATATATATATATATATATATATATATATATATATATATATAGATGTTTGTGTGTGTTTGTGTACAATTAAGTGTATAATTACTTTTTATTATTGAAACATACAAGTTAGAGAAAAATATTTAATTTTCTATTTAGTATAGTTTGGTGATTATTAACAATACAAATAATTTTAAAAAGTTAAAACTAATTAATAGCTTTTAGTTTCGAGTATATTCACCTTTTTATATTATTTACGATTTGTGTATGAGAAAAGTAAATGTTTATACATCTATAAAAAAATTATCGTACATTAGCACACTGGAATTTGCAGGAGCACGAGTAAAAATCGACACGAAACATGTAGCAGTGCATATCAAAGTATGATTCATTGACTTGCAAAACCACTAAACTCCAGGCTACACGTGCATCTTTGGCGCCTGAGTTAATTACTGGTTTGTAAACGAGATTTTGGGAAGCGTACATTCTTTCGTGATTTCGTTCTTTTTTTTTGTTACGATATTGAAAAGATGAAATCATAAATATTGAAATAAGTTTATAAAATGTTTAAGAACGTTCTATAACGAGAAGAATCATTTATGTATCAACCAATTTTTGTTTAATATTAAATGACTTTGCAAAGATCGCGTATCACGCTATTGCGTGATAATGAAATACTTTTATCAAAATTGTCAATTATGTAGTTCAATTAAAATTGTGTACATACTCTCTCTCTCTCTCTCTCTCTCTCTCTCTCTCTATATATATATATATATATATATATATATATATATATATATATATACTTTGAAACTGCATTTATACTTAATTTATAATTCAAAATGTAAAACACTCAATAATTTTTTATACCGATTAGAATAAAATAAAAATAAATATGCATTGTAATTAACTAATATAGTCAATAGTACTATATATTTTAATAAATACTTTATATAATATTATTGTGGTAATGTAAACTATAGAATGTATTTATTCGGGATAAAAATTAAATTTCAAGCCATTTAAATAGTATAATATAGGGTCATCCAAATGTGACGCCTAGATTTCTGTTTTGTTAAAAATAATCATATATATATATATATATATATATATATATATATATATATATATATATATATATATATATATATAGGGTTGAGTATAGAGAAGCATGTGTATAGTTTCTTTTGTTGTTTTTTTCAATAAAACACAAATCTAGGTGTCACATTTGGATGACCTTATCGAATCTTTATAAAAGAATTAGTGGTAATTAGTATCTATTATTTTATATAACTATAGTTATTATGAAGTGATATTGTATTTAAAACATCAATTTACTTTTTTAATTAAATCATTTATTGAATACATCATACTTTACAAACATCAACCTCTTTTTAAAATATTTAATAAAGTTGATAAATGTCATTAAGAAATGATATTTTTGTTTTTAATTTTTTTTAAGATGTTTTCACTTTAATTTTTGTAATTAATCAAATAAATAGTTTCTCTATATATTAAAATATATGGTGGCCTAAATGAGACTGAAGAGTTTAGACATACATTTATTTCTTTAGTATCATTCACTATCTTTTACTATCTTTCAGTGTTATTTAGATCACCCATGTATTTAATGAATTTTTATAATTGAAAAAAACAATAATATTTCTGTATTGCTGCGAGACCTGTTTTCATTAATTGCTTTTACAAATTTCTGTTTTACATCATTTTCTTTTTTAATTAAAAGATATTTTATATTGAACTATAATCATTATAAGAAAGAGAGTAATAACATACTATGATTTAAGTAGTACGTTGTTATACGAGGTGTGATCAAAAAATAAGGTGAATTTTTATTTTTTTCAAAGAATATTTATTTATTCATCAATTTTTATTTTGTCCCCTTCAAAGTAATCCCCCTCGGATATAATGCACTTGTGCCAACGCTTTTTCCAATCCTCAAAGCATTAAAAAAAATCATTTTTTGTGATCTTGTTCAGCTCCTCTTTCGATGCCGTCTTTATTTCCTCAATCGTTGCAAAACGCCGTCATTTCATGGGCCTCTTCAGTTTCGGAAACAAGAAGAAGTCACAGGGGGCCAGGTCTAGGGAATACGGTGCCTGCGGCATCATTAGTGTGTTGGTTTTAGCCAAAAATTCGCGCACAAGCAACGATGTGTGAGCAGGGGCGTTATCATGGTGCAAAAGCCAATTTTTGTTCTTCCACAAATTCGGATCTAGCGGATTGTCACAAATTGGATGACCTTATCGAATATTTTATTTAAGAATTAGTGGTAAGAAGTATCTATTATTTTATATAATGTTTAGTTATGTATGAAGTGATAAATTGTATTTGAAATCATTCAATTTACTTTTTCATTAAATCATTTATTGAATACATCATACTTTACAAACATCAACACGTCTTTGTCTAAAACATTTAATAAAGTTGATAAATGTCATTAAGAAATGATATTTTTGTTTTTAATTTTTTCCCCAGATGTTTTTTCTTTAATTTTTGTAATTAATCAAATAAATAGTTTCTCTATATATTAAAATATATCGTTGTGGCCTAAATGAGACTGAAGAGTTTAGACATACATTTATTTCTTTAGTATCATTCACTATCTTTTACTATCTTTCAAGTGTTATTTAGATCACCCATGTATTTAATGAATTTTTATAATTGAAAAAACAATAATATTTCTGTATTGCTGCGAGACCTGTTTTCATTAATTGCTTTTACAAATTTCTGTTTTACATCATTTTCTTTTTGAAATTAAAAGATATTTTATATTGAACTATAATCATTATAAGAAAGAAAGTAATAACATACTATGATTTAAGTAGTACGTTGTTATATATTATGATTTTTATGATCACACAGTTTATTTATGATTTTTATGTATTATATAGTTTATATATAATTTATTTATTATATATATATATATATATATATATATATATATATATATATATATATATATATATATATATATATATATATATATATATATATATATATATATATATATATATATATATATATATATATATATATATATATATATGTATATATACATATATATATATATATATATATATATATATATATATGTATTATATTATATTGGATCATCCAAATGTAATGCCTAGATTTGTGTTTTATTAAAAACAAACATGTGTATAGTCTCTTTTGTTTCTTTTTAATAAAACACAAATCTAAGCGTCACATTTGGATGACCTATATTTTGATTACGACTTAAATTTTCACGAACACTGAGCATGAATAAAGAACCGAGTGACGACGTGTTTCGAAATTTATTAATTTTTATTTATGATCATTCCACGAGATAAAAATATATCAATGAATATTTTGTAACTGTTTTTTTTTCAATTAAATTCTTTCGAATAAAAAGTTTTTACATCCGATTCATTTCAAATGAATGAATAACGCCATGTTTCATTAAAAAATAATTTTCTGAAGAGCATATAAGTGTAGTTTTGTTCAGAAGTTCTTGGGTTGACAAGACTTCATTAAAGAAAAGAAATACGATTCATGTTATTAATGCAATATTAAAGTTTGCTGTCGTCTTAGGATTGTACGATTTATTTACTAACTTATTTGAAGTTAAATACAGTATACTTATGTACAAG
>CP092091.1:41145490-41150490 GCA_029203775.1 Neoneuromus ignobilis
GTGTATGTGTGTATGTGTGTATGTGTGTATGTGTGTATGTGTGTATGTGTGTATGTGTGTATGTGTGTATGTATGTATGTATTTACGTTTATAACAATTAAGCGAAGCATGGAAAGGATAATTTTAGAACTTTCTAAACATGATCGGATATTGTAAATGGTTACGATAAGGGATAAGAGTAACTGATATATTACAGCAAATAAAACTGATGATATGGGTATGAGTTGGACACAAATCATAGAGAAAAGACAATTAAAACACCAACAAAATTATGGGATGTTAACTAAAAAACGAAAATAAATTAATAAAATGACCGTATAAAAAATATTTTTAAAATATGAAATACAATGAAGGTAAGGGTTAAATAAGATTAGCGGTGGATAAGAAGTAATGGAAGAATCTTAGGAAAACATTTTAGATCTTATTTTATTTAATGAGGCTTTTGTCTAATAATGGGCTAATATAGACTTCTATTATATATATATATATATATATATATATATATATATTAATGTTTTTTAAGCGTGATAAAACTTTAAACTGAATCCCTATCAAAAGTTCTATCAATCCTAAAAAATACTTTATCATACTTTTATATATACATACACACACATACACAAACACATGTATATATACATATTTATATATATATATATATATATATATATATATATATATATATATATATATATATATATATATACACACACAGTAGCGTGCATATGACTTGTGTTACGTAAAAACTCTATTACAATTTATGTACAAGTAAGTTACATAAACTTTAAACATAATTTTAATTAAATATAAATCCATTCAATAAAACTGATATTACGCTTTAGTGGTCGTACAATTAATTTCTATTATATTATTTTTATAATAATTCAACGACACACAAGCGTATCATAATATATATATGTTACTGATCAATGGTCTTTACTTTGATTATTATTTAGATAAGATTAAATTGTTATCATATTTTTATAATATTCAACTTGAGGTCGATGTCACCAAGATTATATATATATATATATATATATATATATATATATATATATATATATACATACATATATATATATATATATATATATATATATATATATATATATATATATATATATATATATATATATATATATATATATATATATATATATATATATATATATATATATATATATATATATATATATATATATATATATATATATATATATATATATATATATATATATATATATATATAGATAAATTTAAATAGATATAGATGTGTGTATGTCTGTTTATTTAAACTATACAATTACATTTTTTTGGTATTTATTTAATATTTATATCATTGCCTTTCTGACATTGTTTTTAAATCATTTAATAAATTAATTGGCTATTTTGTGCATTTAAAATAACATATAAACTACAATGTTTGATTTCTCTTAAGTTTATTTCAGAATAAAACATATTTTTTTACCTTTAATATTTTTATTTATTATAAGAAGTAATGGAGTATATAATAAAATTATATATTGAAAATCAAAGGTTAATGAATTTGTTGATTGAATAATTAGTTTCTTTTCTGTTTAATTATATATACATATATAATATTTTCCCACGAAATAGTGCTTTTCTCTTAGAAAATTATTTTTTATTCTTATTACTAAGAAAGTAAAAAGTACAGCGAAATGAATAATGCCGATATTCAGCATTTTTAACTTATTCACAAATAAAATATTTTAATTATATTATTTTTACTTTTATTGCATTTAAAAATATTTATTCCAATAATAATATAAATGTCATATATATTCCAATAATTTATATATAATTAAAGAAAGAACTAATTACTGTTCGGGATGAATATAATAATAACTTTAGTTTTATAGCATTTATTTGAATTTTTTGTAAAAAAACATTTATTTTGAACATTTTGTTTTTATTAATTCTTATTGTTTGAATAGCTATATCTAATAATTGTTAAATTGCTTCTTTCAATTCTTCTGCAATATTTGTAAAGATAATAATCAATATATTAATGTTTTATTGAAGTTTCCAACTCTCATTGACTTCTTAGTTGAATTAAATATCTTAATTATTTCTATATAATTGACTATTTCGACTTTTGCTATATAATTGACTTATTTCGAATTTAAACTTCTCATTTGTGCTCTAACATCTGTAATTTTTGTTTTCATTCGATCCCATTCGTTTTTCTTTCTATCTCTACTTGTATTCTTAACATGCATTTTTTTATGCTTCTTAAAAATAGAATGCATTAATCAAAAACTTATTTCTGTAAACATAGAAGAAAATTTTATTTCATATAATGATTTTTTTCTGAATTAACATTATTTTATTTTTAGTCCTTTGTTCACTTTTATATATGTTTCTTTAATGTTAATGCTTACCCAAGTTAAACGTAGTTTTCTACTTTTATTTCTGCTCGTTAGAATTTGATTTTCCTCTAATCTAAAAATATATTACTTTTGTCTTTTTGAAATTGTGTTCATAAGGTCAAATCCTTTTATTAATTTTTCAAGTTCATCCTGGTTTGTAGAGAATATATATATATATATATATATATATATATATATATATATATATATATATATATATATATATATATATATATATATATATATATATATATATATATATATATATATATATATATATATATATATATATATATATATATATATATATATATATATATATATATATATATATATATATAATATATATATATATATATATATATATATATATATATAAAATTAAAGATGTAAAATGCATACCTCTTAGATATCTATTGTTTATGTAGAAGATAACAGAATTTATTACCATTTACTTATTTAAATAAGTAAAGATTAGGATTGATATTTTCACGACTTTTCGATAAACATTTGAAATTTAGATTATTCTGCCACTATTTTACAATTGCATTGTGTGTTAATATCATTATGTTACAATGCGGACTAAAAATCTATAATTTTGTATAAATACATAGGCAGTGTTATTAGGGCCGTTATTATTATTATTACTACTACTACAAACTTTAGTAGTTATGTATGTATTCATGTATGTGTATATATAAATGATGATGCGAGTTGAATGTGTGATGACGAGTACAGCGACTTGTTTGATGTGGAACAAACGCGGGGAGTCTATTCATAAGTAATGTTCGCGCCGCATGAGCAATTCGCGAAATGAGCACGCGAAACTCTATACACAGAAAACAGCATCTTATGCAGGAACGTGAAAAAATGTCTAGTCTGCTGGCGGTATCTGTCGGCCGCACGTCTTCGTGACCAAGGTTCGAACTTATTGTATTAGGCACGCGTTCTCACCAATTACCTGTATAATCATATCGTCTATTCTCTCATGAACTATTTGTGTCATGTACAACAGGTTGTTACTAGAGGTGACTTTTTCTTATAACGCCGATGAGTATATATTACATACATACACACACACACTCATATATATATATATATATATATATATATATATATATATATATATATATATATATATATATATATATATATACAATATTCATTATTGCTTTTGTATTCTATAAAATAAAAAATTCTTCATATATTTCTAAATATAGTACAATAATGATACTATAGGGCCATCCAAATATGACGCCTATATTTGCGCTGAAACATGTGTATAGAGAAAAATATGTGCATAGTTTCTTTTTAATAAAACACAAATCTAGGGGTCATATTTGGATGACCCTATATAATAAATTAATATAAATTTATTCTATTCGTATCAAATATATAATTACGCATAATTCATATTTATAGAAATAATAAATTTTACATATATACATTGATTATTAAAAAATATGAAACATACAAGAATGAGCTATTATCTCAACACCACAAGATATTATAAAAATGTTCAATGACTATTTATTGCTCATTTTGTTTGTTTAAAAACTGATACGCATTTCTATGATTATGCCATCATCGTCAGAATGTTGTATTTCAAATTTAGAATACATTTTTTTTTTTAAAAATAGATTTTATAATATATATTTTACTACTGTAGTCTTTTATATACTTGTAATATCATACATACAACATATTTTCCAAAAACTGTATTAGTAAAATCTGTTTTTATCACGAATGAATTATCACTCTACTACGTATAAAAGTTTTTGTTAATTATCTGTGTCCATTTTATTTGTTTATAAGTTAATGTATATTTTGGTAGCCATAACATTATTTTCAAAACATTTATAGTAAAATCTTTATTACAAAGTCGGGTTTTTTTTCAAAAAAGTTTCTTAGTTTTTATAATATTTGTAGCTTTGTGACAACGTTGGAATTACCATTGAAATGCATAATAGCTTTTAAACAAATAAACTTAACAGTAAGTGATTCTTGAAGATTTATATATATATATATATATATATATCCACACACACACACACACACACACACACACATATATATATATATATATATATATATATATATATATATATTTATGTATATGTGTGTGTGTATATAATACCTGAGAAAAATGATACGATATGATAGTAACCAATGATCAGACTTTGAATTGAGAATTAGGGTAACATTTGTAAGAATGAATAATATGACAAAGAACAAAATACCATTAAGTTTGAAATGGAAAATATAACAACTAATATCTACTACCTACTTGTACTGACTATTTAGAAACTTGAAAACTGGATACAAAAATGAAGTAAACACTGTTGACAACTCAGCAGAAAATGGAAGAAATATAATGTTAAGTATTTCTAAACGTGATTGGAAAATCTGTGATGGATACAAGGATAATCACAAGTGTCTGATAGAATAAATAATATCTTTGAAATAGACATGGGTAAAACGCAAGAAAAAAAATAGATAGTTAGAAATCATTATGAAATGGCGACTAAGAGGTAATAAGAGAAAAAACATATCAAATATGGAGGGATAAAATTGTGACGTATATTGCAGGTTAGAATTGAATGAGATTAATTG
>CP092091.1:41152990-41202990 GCA_029203775.1 Neoneuromus ignobilis
CTCTCTCTTTATATATATATATATATATATATATATATATATATATATATATATATTTATATGTATATACATACAATGTAGAAACATTTACAACGTTCATAAAATTAATAAAAAGTTTATTATTAAAATAATAACATAATTTTCAAAATATTAAAATTTGAATTTAATTAAGTATACAGATGATAATAGTTAAAAAATTAATGTAATATCAGCGTAACTTCAGCAGTTCTCCTTCAAATTAGAAAAAAAAAATGAAACTATAACTAATGTTTACACTAAACTAGAGTCAATTGTATAACTAATTTATAAGGTTATAATTTGGTTTTATTTGCGGTCGGACAAAACTTGACCTAGTAGTCTGTTGGTATAATTTATTAATAACATGTTTGAACTATATTTTCTCTTTTTTTAATTATGCAATTATTTGGATTAATAATCTAATTTCCATATAAATATTAATAATAAATGAAAAAAAATTACATATAAATATTCCCATTATGCTGGAATATATATATATATATATATATATATATATATATATATATATATATATATATATATATATATATATATATATATATATATATATATATATATATATATATATATATATATATACATATATATGTAAATATATATACATATATATGTAAATATATATATATGTATATATATATATATATAGAGAGAGAGAGAGAGAGAGAGAGAGAGAGAGTAAGTAATTCAAATGTGACGCCTAGATTTGTGTTTTATTCAAAAGAAACATGTGTATAGTTTCTTTTTAATAAAACAAATATTGGCGTCACATTTGGATGACCCTATATTTATTGGTCATAAATTTGAACACCAAATGTAAAAATTAAGCAAAAACTTTTGACAACTCAGTGAAACATGAAAATAACAATGTGAAGTATTTCTAAGTGTGATCGGAAAACCTGCAAATGATTTTAAGAACAGACAACAGTAACTATTTTAAGAACAGACAATAGAACAAATAAACTTAATGATATAGTCATAAGTAGGACATATAGCAAGATGAGAAAACAATAGATAGACAAAAATAATTATGGAATGACAACTAAGAAGCAAAAAGAGATCCAAGAAGAGACTGTCAAAGATTGAAGGATTATATTGTAAATGTTATGTCTACCAATGGGTTGATAGAAACATATGAAATATATATATATATATATATATATATATATATATATATATTTATCAGAGAGAGAGAAAGAGAGAGAGACCGCTAGCCAAAATAATAGGTACATCAAGTTATTGCATTTGTTATTTTCTAATAGAAATGAAGTGATATCTACCTTAATATTATTTAGTGTGTTATTGAAATAACATATTTACGGGATATCCTGTATAAATCATAAATAATTCAATATTGATTGAACATAAAAATAGGTACAGTGCAAACAGTTGTTTATTTTTTCTAAAAAAGAATATTTTTTTTTCAAAAAGGTAATGTGTTTTAAATTTAAAAAAAAAACAAGCGAGTTGGTAATGTGTATTGTGATGAAATTTTAGATTGTTATAGATTGAGTTAGCTATTTTATAGAAAGAAAAAATATACTAATCTTAAAAAAACAGGAAAAAACGGTATATAAATATTACGAAAATTGTCAATTGATCAGTAAATTTGGGTTTAAATGTGAAAAAGTATATGAATTTAGGGGCAGAAAACGAAGAACAACTGTTTAAGCTAACAAAAAAAATATTTTAATTGTAAAAAAGATCATTTTAAAACTGAAAAAGACATTTTGAAAACAGTGAACTTAATGTTAATGCTAGAACTATACGTAGACGATTAAACAAAGCTAATTTATTTTGTCAGTATTCACGTAGAGTACTTTATGTTAGCAAAAAAATATACAAAATAGAATAAAATTTGTTTAAAGAACATAGAGTGGAAAGATTTGGAGAGCAGAAAAAATAGTGAAATATTCTATTAAAAAAAAAAAAATTATTTATTTAAGTCTGATTGTTGAATATTCGTAAGGTAAGATCAAAAAACCAAACTGAAATCATATTACACTCAGAAAATGAAACATGGTGGTGGCAGTATAATGATTCGAGGTTGTTTTTCGTGGTACAGTGCTGGTACTATATATTTGATTCAAGAAAAAATGACCCAATATTCTTACATCAATTTTTTAGAGAATATCATTGTACCTTATACCGAAGAGAATATGCCACTGATTTGGATGTTCTAACAAAATAATGTCCTCAAACATACCTCGAAAAATGACAAGAAATGGTTTAGGGATCATTTTGTTTCAGTTATTGGTTGGCCTGCTCAATCGCCAGACTTAAACCCGATTGAGAATTTGTGGAGCGATATCAAACAAATAATTGGAGCGAAAAATATCAAAAATAAAAACCACTATGGGATGAAGTAAAAGCTGCATAATATGTAATTCTTATAAAGAAATACAGAAACTTTAATGATTCAATGTCAGAAATATGCGATGCAGTAATAAAAAATGAAGGTTACCCAACATGTTATTGATTCAAAACAGTAACAAAGTCTCTAACATTGTGCTTTTTAAGTCTCCTTTCTAAAGTTTTCATAAGTTTCTATTATCATACTTATTATTTTGTCAAGAACCTATTATTTTTTCTCTCTATTTTATATTTACTTGAATTTTTAATTTTTATACTACATGAAAAGATTGTTTCTATCAATGCGATTAAAAATAAAAATAAGTTATTCATTTATCAATATTTTATATTTTAATTTATATTTAAGAAAAAGAACTTAGTGGTATCTATTATTTTGGCCGAAGGTATATATTGTATATATATATATATATATATATATATATATATATAATTTTTTTTAAAAGTGATAGAACTTTAAATTGAATCTCTATCGAAAGTTCTATCAAACCCCAAAAAACACATTTTTATATGTATATACACGTGTGCATGTATTTATAAAGGTATGATAAAGGGTTGTTTTAGGTTAGATAACAATTCAATTTAAAGTTCTGTTACGCTTAAAAAAATCATATATATACAGTACCGCAACAAAGTCTACGCACACCCATTCTATCTTTATTAATATAGCCTTTAAGATAAAAACGCTATTGTTGATAACAAAGTAACTATTTTTTATTTTTTCTACAAAGTCTTAAAAATTAAAAAAACATCAACAAGACACTTTTTAAATATCAATAAAGTAAAGAAAAACAACAAAACAAACAAAATTTAAAAAAATTACGTGAGAAAAAGTCTGCGCACAGTTACGTTTATCGTTTATTATCCTTAGAATTTTTAATTTCAGTATTACAATTGGCTATGTGATTGTTGAAAATGCAATACAGATTGTTATTTTTAATTTTAGTTTTTGTTAAACAGGTAATAAAAGTGAATATATTGGAAAATAAAATGTGTAATTTTAAAAGAATGAAATAAGTATATCAGAGCGAAAAATAATGATAAAATTATGGGAAGAAGAGAATAGCTACCAAAATATTAAAACAATTTTAGGAAGACAGCATTCATCAATTTATAGAGTGAAAAAAATTATTCAAACAACCGATATCATAACATCAAAGCCCCGTTGTGGCCGCCGTTCAAAGTTATCTGAAAGAGTAAAACGTTATATCATAAATACAGTTAAGTCTAATCCACGATTATTCACTTTTGTAATTGCTGAAAGTGTCCATGTACAATTTGATAAAAAAACATTTGATGATATGATAAGGAAAACTCTAATAATTGCTGGATACCGTAGTCGGATTGCAAGACAGAAACCGTTCATTTCAAGACTGAATAGAATTAAGCAAAATGAGCATCAAATATATTAGATAAGAATAATCTGTTTCTCACCGTGAAATATGGAGGTGGTCGGGTGATGTTATGGGTGTGTATGTTAAGTAGTGGCGTTGGTAATATCAAATTTATAGTCAATAATAAATAAATTCGACTATCTCGATATTTTTAAGCGAAATTTAAAAGAAAATGTGGGAAAAATCGGATTAGGCCGTAAATTTTATTTCCGACAAGATAATTATCACAAACATACGACCAAAATTGTAAAGCTTTGGGTCCTCTATAATATTCCAAAGCACTTGTATATGCTCCCACAATCTCCTGACATAAATTTTATTGAACATTTATGGAATTTGCTTTAGCACAAAATTCGAAAATTTCGAAGAAATGTCGAAAACTACTATCATCTAAAAATGGGCCAAAATTAATTTTGAATAAACTGAAAGATCAATGACATTTATAAAAAAAAGATTGGAAGAAGTTTTAAAATGGAAATGTTACCAAATATCATACGGAAAACAACATTTTAAGTCTTTTTTTAAATTTTTAATTAGGTGTGCGCAGACTTTTTTCACGTAATTTTTTAAAATTTCCTTTGTTGTTTTTCTTTACTTCATTGATATGTAAAAAGTGTGTTGTTGATGTTTTTTAATTTTTAAAACTTTGTAGGAAAAATAAAAAATAGTTACTTTGTTATCAACAATAGCGTTTTTATCTTATAGGCGATATTAATAAAGATAGAATGGGTGTGCGCAGACTTTGTTGCGGTACTGTATATATATATATATATATATATATATATATATATATATATATATATATATATATAACTTTTTTGTTTGAATAGAATAAAAATATAAATATTTTATAATAAAAAAATATATAAATATTTTCAATTTCTTCTAAGGTGTTGTAAATAAATTCCTTATATATACATATGTGTTGATATCTGCAGTCGTATCTATTGATTAAGAATATAATGATATAAAGTTTATTACATTTAATATTGGTTCATTTATCTTGATAGTGCATTAACACAAGTTCTGTCTGTGATATATCAGGTATTCAGTAATTTACATAAATTATGTCTGACATTGCTAGATGTAGATATATTAACAATGTGCAGTACATCGCAAAGATAAGAATGTTGCAAACATAACAAATCGTTGAAAATGAAAGTAAAAAGATTATAATAACATTTACTTCTCTTTGACATACACTTACATAAATCAACAATTAATAAATATATATATATATATATATATATATATATATATATATATATATTTGCACGTATGTGTTTATACATTTCATATTATTATTCGGAAAACATATTTCATATTTGTTAAGTTCTTTATGTTTATCGTTTTGAATCTTAATGCTTGCATATTATATGTAACTAATACATACATATCTATGTATATATGATATATACTAAAATGCGTCGTAGCAGATTAGAGTGTGAAAACATAGAACATAATCTATTGTAATGAAAAATAAAATAAAATATTTTAAATTTGAAGGTCATTACAGGTCTAAGTCAAGATTCTTATATATCGTTTTTGTTTTTTGTTATACAGTTTAATAATACTCTGAAAGTATAAAAGCAAATGCCGTGCAATCGAATATCAATTACGGTTTTCTGAATACCAATTGAACTGCTTGAAAAAGATAGACTTATTAGTCGATGAAGTACTGTTAAGTTATAAAAACAATGCGAATTGTATATTTGATAAAATGAAAAGATTTTTTTAAGTTACATACATACACAAATCAGAATGTTCATCCGTTTAATTTATAAATAAAAGATTATGACTTAAAATTTTTAAAAGTTGAATAATAATGATTAAAAAAGAATATATAAAGTTTGTACTTGTTTATTATTATAAAAGTCGTAGTTACTTTAAATATATTTTTCAATTAATAATAAAAGATTAATAGATATTATACTATATGAAAACAGTTATAAAAATACATTTATTATATAGGGTTTTCCAATAAGAATGTCAGAACTTTGACACCTGGTGACAGCCATGTTTAAATTTTTTTCGAGCTCATTTTGACATTTTAACTCAGTATAGTTTGGTAAATTATCATGGAACGTTTAACACTTCAACAACTCTTAGAAATTGTAAAAACTTCAATAGACTTATTGAAATAAAAGTTTAATGAGTTCATTATTTCACGAAATGTGGAGGTTTGTGAAGTTATTTGAAATCATTGGTTTATACTGATAAACCACAAACGACAGAAGCAATAAAAATTAACATTGAACGTGTAATTCATGAAATTAGACTATAATTATGCGAAAGAGTGACTCAAAATTGGACTAAAAGAATGCACTATGTCAAACGAAGTCATGGTGGCCATATGACTGAAATTGTGTTCAATCATTAATACAATAGAATATGCTTCAAAATAAAAAAAAATAAATATTAATTCACCAAATACTTTTTGTTTTATTTCCATTTAAACTTCTGAAGCGCTTATTAAAAAACGCTATAAAATTTTAAAAGAAATTTATTTTTTTTACAATCAGAATTTATTTGACAAAATATAAAAAAAATGTTATGCATTTTATTGTATAATATATATTATTCAATGCATTAGTCAGCTATTGATTATTGATATTATAGTTTTAATTTAAACTAAAAAAATAGTGCTAAAACTAATTTTTATAATTTATTAATAAAATAAACTTTTTGAGAATCCAATCCTACTTTAGTGTATGCATGATTGTCAAGTATACATACATGCGATTTTCGCGTGTGATTGTCGTAACATCCATTGTCCTTGCTGTCTGGTTGGTCCATGTTAAGCCGACTTCGTGAGTTCATGAGTTTTAAGCTTAATAGTACTTCGTGCGATGTATAATATTTGTTCTGCTGATTTGTGTACATTTCTGAGAGTAGTTTTTAAGATATAATATATATATATATATATATATATATATATATATATATATATATATATATATATATATATATATATATACACATAATGCACTTACCATAATAGGTATGTTTTAAAAATTAATTAATTCGTTTTTATTTTTTTGTTTCAGGTATGGGGCAGCTATATAATATTTCTACTTCAGAGAATTCGTTTGATTTTCATGTAAGATTAATGCTATATCATAAAAAAGATATTTTTTTAATTCAAAATTTCACTCAATGATATACATACATATATATATATATATATATATATATATATATATATATATAGAGAGAGAGAGAGAGAGAGAGAGAGAGAGATGTTTTTTAAGTGTGATAGAACTTTAAATTGAATCCCTATCAAAAGTTCTATATAACCTAAAAAACATCTTTACCATACCTTTATATATACATACACACACATACATATATTTATATAAATGGTCTTGTTTTAGGTTAGATAGAACTAACTTTCGATAGGGATTTTAATTTAAAGTGCTATATCATAAAAAAATATATTTATATGTATATATATATATATATATACATATATATATATATGTATATATACATGTATATATATATATATATATATATATATATATATATATATACGAGGTCAGACAATTAAGTAATGCGACAAAATTCAAAAATCGAGTATATTTAAAAATTAAGGTACATCGCTGCGATACTCTTCAAAGTAGTCCCCTCCCGCATCTATACACTTATTCCAGCGAGTTTCCAGTTTTCGTAACAATTCTGGAACACTTCTTGTGGGACCTCTCCGAGTACCCTCGTCACAGATTCTTGGATATCTTCAACGGAGTCAAAATGTCGACCTTTGACGAATTTTTTCATATGGGGGAATAGGAAAAAGTCGCAGGGTGACATGTCCGGTGAATAGGGCGGTTGTGGTAACGTTGCGATACCTTTAGACGCCAAAAACTGAGAGACACTGAACGCACTGTGACAGGGAGCATTGTCGTGATGCAGAACCCAAGTCTTCGCGATCTCTGGACGCACTCTGAGCACCCTTTTTCGTAATTTTTCGAGCACATTGCGGTAGAATACTTGATTTACGGTTTGTCCAGGTGGTACGAACTTTTTGTGAACCACCCCTTTGCTGTCGAAGAAGCAAATCAACATGGTTTTCACTTTGGACTTGCTCATTCTCGCCTTCTTTGGCCTTGGTGCTCCAGGGGACAGCCACTGTTGGCTTTGTCGTTTAGTTTCGGGGTCATATTGAAAGAACCAACTTTCATCACCAGTAATAACTCGATCGAGAAGAGTAGGATCACTTTCAACCTGCTCGAGACAATCTTGAGCGATGTTCATTCAATTTCTGTGTTCCATTTTCGTGACATGCACTACTCGCGCGTTGTTACAAAACACTAAACAGCTGGCGAAGAAATGATCGTACGAGGGTGGTCAAGGTCTCAATCGAGAGAGTAGGGATCTGCTATTACTGTGGCGGAGTTACAGGTTCGCAGTGTTACCACAGGCCTAGAAAAAAATCGGTCGCATTTTAATTGTCTGACCTGTATATATATATATATATATATATATATATATATATATATATATATATACATATATATATATATATATATATATATATATATATATATATATACAAATATTGCGTTGAATCATAAATAATTTACGTTTTTGCATGTCAATTTTAATTTTTAATAAAAAAAGCAATTGTACTTTAATTATATTTATATATTCGCTATTGTTTGCAATGACTTGTTGCCATTTACAAGGCAGCTCTTTTACGTCTACTGAATAGAATTCCGATGATTTTGATTTGAAAAAGTTTTCGACTAACTTTCGAAACTGGTGATCAGTGTAAAGTAAAAACAAACATCAATAACCTAGTGACGAGAACATTCCGCTAGTGAAAAAAAAAACAAAACAAAACAACCCTCCAATTGAACAATACTAGCATCATAAGATACTATATACCCACAAACTTTAACCAAGAAATCGCCAGAATTATATATAGTTAAGTTTAGTTCATAAGTTAGATAAGTTCCTAGTTTTAAGTTAGTTTTAGTTAAAATAAAAAACTCATGTTCACCAGGTTTTTTGAAACTTTTCCTGGTCCACCCACATTAACATTAAAAACAAACTCCTACCATTATAATCACCCACATCACATATTAGCATATTAGTATAAACTAGAAAGCTAAGTTTTGTATTACACATATGTACCTCTACATGTATATCAACTCCTATAATAAATGTATATTTGATTTGATTTGATTTTTTTTTCGAAACTGGTTGTCATTCGAGAAATTTATGCCTATCAAATCGTTCTGTAGCGTTCAAAAAAGATGATAATCGGATGTTGCCAGGTATGGTGGATGGGGAAGAACTGATCATCTAAGCTCCAAAATATTTTTTCGTCACTCTTGCTGTATGGGATCTTGCGTTGTCATGGAGGAGAACAACGGGCGCAGGAAGTTGTTCGATCAAACTTTAGTGAACACGATGCAACTGTTGGATGTACAGTTCTGTATTTATTGTTTCAATCCGGTTTTCAAACTTAAAATAAATAATTGCACGACGATCCCACCACACACATAACATTATTTTTCTTCTTTGAAATTTAGCCTTTGGGTTTGCTTGTGGGGGCTTATCCTTATCAACCCACTATCTTTTGTCTAGAACGTTCCTCTGTCTTGAAAGAAGACTTGTCACTATCGATACACGATTTGCTTTGTTTCTTTCACTAAGATCGTGTGGAACCCAAACACCCAGCTTGCTGACTTTACCCATTTTTCCCAAGTAGCAATATATGGTGGTCTGTGACATATTTAACTTGTCTGCTAATTATCGAACGCTTTGAATTGGATTGCATTCTATCAATGATTTTATAATTTCTTCTTTAATGTTCGAAAAGCACCCTGGTCTAGGTTCATCTTTTAGTGACATATCTTCGGAATGAATTTTTTTAAATCAGTTCTCTATTTGCCGGTCATTTATGATTCTTTTGCCATACACACTGCGTATTTTTCATTTTCCTCCGTAGAATTATTCCCCTGCTTAAACTCCCATAAAATT
The DNA here is from genome assembly GCA_029203775.1 of Neoneuromus ignobilis. NCBI lineage: Eukaryota > Metazoa > Arthropoda > Insecta > Megaloptera > Corydalidae > Neoneuromus > Neoneuromus ignobilis. Next base: position 41,162,779 of record CP092091.1, read on the forward strand.
ACACGGCGAATGTACACTTCAATCCTTCCATTTTACAGCCAATAATTTATTATTTGAATACGATTTATAAGCTATCACTGTCGTAACAAGACTTAGCAATGCTTACTTAATTCAAACAAACAGAAACTTGTCATATGTGATGATTCATTAGGATGAGTGATGAGTCATTAAAACTTGCTCCTAACAACGGAAATTATTTATAACTCAACCATATATAGCCTAATTTATTTTCTTAAAGTTTTTCAATCAAATATCCAATATTTAACATGTTTTCTTAATTTAGGTTAGACTTTTAATTGCTTATTGTTTGTAAATATGTAATAATTTTTGATGGATTATCATTTTATATTAATATGACTACATAACGTCGAGGTATTGATTCAATTAGCTTTTCTCTAACGTCTGAAGATATTTCTCAATAAGCTGTTGAGAATGCGGAGTAAAGTTAGTCCTTGTTGAAATATTTATTTTTTCTCTGACTTTTTCGATTAACAATCTTCCGTTTTTCTATTGATTTAAAATCTAGAGAATGTGTTGATCATGAAATTACTTCGATATTATGTTGTTGGAACCAAGTTTTTATAATTCTTGCTTAATGTTCGAGACCGTTCTCATGTTAATACTCTCTTCAAACTGGCATTTCTTCATCTCCGAAAGACAAAATTATATTTTCTAGTACTTCTTTATATACAAAACAATTCACTGTCTACTTTATTTCATGTATATGACCTATTCCATTGCCAGAAAAGCAACTTCATATTAGCATATTTCCACTTTTAAATTTTACGATTGTTCGATAATAACGCGAGTTTAACCTCTTTTTAACAGGCTGCTTTATATGGAACACTCCATCTGAATCCTCTAAATTAAATTTAGACTTATCACTAATTAATACTGTCTCATATCTTAATATCTCATATAATATATTTCTCAAAAAAATGTCAAGCGTGATATCTTGCATTTCTCACTAAATATAAGGTATCCAAATTCGAGAATAGGAAGTAATTTATCAATAAAATACAGTTTTTGAAAGAAAAAATCATGTTTATTGCTATCAGTGTAAAGTAGAAACATAGGAATTATGAATGGAATACAATTTCATCCAAATGGAATACCACGTCGGCAGACATCCACTCTTTTGTCGACATTTTAAAGCACGCTTTACAATAAATGAGGCTGTATTTTAGCCATAGCTGCACGAATTTCATCTTTTAGTTCTTAAATCACGGCTGGTTTGTTTTCATAAACCTTGTCTTTTAAATTACACCATAAAAACAAGTCTAACGGTGTTAAATCACAAGACTTAGGCGGCCAATTAACATCATCATTACGAGAAATTATAAGTTCATTGAATTTAGTTGTGAGTAAATCGATTGCTGCACGAGTTGTATTGTTTGTAACACCATCTTATTGAAACCACATGTCACTGATATCAATATCTTCAAGTTCCAGTCATAAAAATCTGTTATCTTGCGTTGATAATGCACCGAATTAACTGTAACAGAAATACCATGCTCATTTTCAAAGAAGTATAGATTAATGATGTCTCCAGCCCATAAACCACACTAAACCGTTACTTTTTGAGGATGTAATTGTTTAACACAAATGAATTTTGACCCACAATAGTTTAAAGTGTTCAATAATGACTTCCATGTTCACTTATTATTTATAAATATATCGGCTGATGCATTTCTATGGCGACGCCATCATCGTCAGAGCCTTTCTGTTAAAATAATATATATATATATATATATATATATAGTTTATTGAAAAAATCGCAACACTAACGCATGTAAACAATATTCAATTCATCCCAAACAGACCTCATAAACCGTTAAAAATTTCAAACACTGACAAGAATATGTTATAAAAAACAATAAATAAAACCTATCCAAATAAACATGTCAAATCTCGGAAGTGCGGAATATAGACACGTACTAGACGTGCGGACCTATGACGAAATAAAAAGAAACAGTCAACCCTCAGTTAGAGATGGATTGAATAAAGACACAAACACACAAATTAGTATATATTTAAAAAAGTTAAAGTCTCGGAAAGGCTTTAACGATGATGGCGTCGCCATCGAAATGCATCAACCGATATATTTATAAATAATAAGTGAACAATAAGTGATTATTGAACACTGTAAACCATTGATTGGGGTTAAAATTCATTTGTGTTAAAGTGAATCAATCGCAGTTCCAAAATAACAAATTACTCTTCATCACTAAAAGTGATTTTGTTAAAAAATTCAGTATTTTCAGCTACTGTGAATTTTCATTATTAAAAAGCGTTGTTCAAGCGTTTAGTGTTCCGTTACTAAAATTTCCCAAGTTTTTAATAAACAAAAGTTAAATAATGACAGTTCAATATTTGACATATCATCAAATAATAGTCAACTTACTTTCTAATCGCAAATTTGGATGCCTGATACAATATAAAACTCATGTATACTTGCCATAAATTAACGTATATTTTCAAATTAGATAAAATAACATTTTACTGTATAATTTTATTGTAAATTATGTAAACCTTTCAGAACAGTTTTCAATACATACCAAGTTATCTATTAAAAACACAATTCTGTATATATGTAAGTAATGCGTTAAGATTATGCAACTGTGAAATTAATAGTAACCATTACAATTGTCTAACGTTTCAGTCTGTGAATATAGTTCTTAGTGAGAACAAGTTTTTGATTTAACGTTTATTAGTTATAGATAGTGATAAATACATATTCCGGAATTAAGGATATACGGATGAAAATCAGCGAATCTAAGTAAGTTAACTGTAATTTATTGTGCCTAATTTTTAATCATTGAATTAAAGAAATTATTTAAATTAAATCATGAACTCATATATATATATATATATATATATATATATATATATATAATTATATAGATATCAAATAAAGAACATTTACTCGTATATATTTTAAAGCATTAATAAACATGTCTATATTTGTTTACTAGATACTCTGTTTATATTTAAAAAAAGTTGTAAATAACACTCATTTTTTAATACCACAAAATAAAATATTTCCTCAAACAACTGGTTGACTTTCCAAATATTATAGATTTAATTTTTTTTACTTTCATAATATATAATTAATTTTAATATTCCTTAATTCATTTCTTTGTACAGAGTGGTAATTTTCATCATTGTGTTTAATAACATCGAAACTGTAGCTAATTCTAAATAAAATTCTTATCACATCCCTTTGCGAATGAAAGATTTCTACATTATCTATATTATTAGAACGATATTTCGAAATAATATAGGAAATATTTTTACGTCCTCATCTAAATTTGACTCATTTTTATTATAGTGCTTTAAAATGATTATCTTGGTTTTACGACATACTTATTCTTTAATGTTGTTTTAAACACAATTCAGTGTTAATTTAAACCTTAATTATTACTTTGATAACATAAATTGAAAATTTTGATACTCAGTCTATATAAACGAAAAGAAAGTTATTAATTTTTTAATTATTAAAAATATTTCTAGAATTATATAATTTAAAATATTTTCAAATTAAGTTCCTCGTTATAATAAATACTTTATTTTTCAAAGTGGAATGAATGAAACACAAACTTAGATGATAATCTGTATGTGTTTGACTCTTTTTTGTTGCTATTTCATCCTCTAGGTAAATAAATATTCGTCTTATTCGTCATTTGAAAGATTTTCTTACAAAGATAAAATATTTATTTAATGTTATTATACATTGTATTGTATTTTAGAGTTACATAACCGAACATAAAAAAATAATAATAACGAATAGAGATTACTTCACTTGAACAATTGTATCTTTAAATCCGATATAAAGTTCAAAACCAGAATTCAAATCAAATATCAATTTAATGACGAAACATTATTCAACGATCACGATTAAAAAGTACAACTCAGATAAAATAGTTACAAACAAATTCTCACATATCCGAGAAACTTTCACCGGATAAAGTTGATATTAAACGATGTGTTAATTCACGCATTATTAAATCAAATTCATGTTATCGTACAGACATCTACGCACAGTTACGCATGTTTTGTCAAATGAATTATGCCGTCTACCGAATGCACTCTCTATGTACATGTACGATGACCATCTGATAATATTATGTGTCCATCTCGTGTTAATGCGTCATTAATATCATCGGGCATCATCACTATTTGTTCAAGTTGTTAATGACCTCGCTCACACGTGGACTTATTTTAACTGTTTTTTAAATAATGTAAATTTAAAAAGAAATAAGTGTAATGTACGTGTTTGTCGGCTGGCAACTACATTTTCTGTTAATATTTTTTTAATATATTCATGTATATACACTCGAGTAAAATGAACTAATAGTCATTAATATCTAAAACATTAGTGCAGGTTTTTACAACTGTTCATTAGTTAACCACTTTTAATAGTTTGTAGTAAACCGTTTTGGTTAGATTAATAATCTTGAAAAAATAAGATATTTCTAACATGATATATTTTGGAACTGCGAGAAATTCACTTTTACACAAACAATCGTCATAAACACAACAGGATACCAAAAAAGTGTTCAATGAATATTTGTTTGTTCACTTTCTTTGTTTATAAGTTGATGCGAATTTTAATGGTAATGTCATCAGAGCACTACGTTATAAAATCTAGAATAAACTACGTACTAATTTTCGAAAAGACCTGATGATCATAAATTAATGACAACTGGTTATGATGAAAATACTGTTGAATTATTTTTGGAACTCGTATTGAAAGTTGTTGGAAAAATAGTTAAGATATTTTTTTATGATAAGTTATAATATTTTTAAAATTCATGATAAAGTAACTTTAATCATATAGATTGTATTAATCTAAAAAATAATATAGTATTGTGTAAAATATATTTGAGAAATGACTCGAGATTAAATATGATTTTATAAATATATAATCGATTAATAGATTATATATATAGGGTTATCCAATAAGTGCTTCAGAAGTTTAAATGAATATAAAACAAAAAGTATTTAAGTAATTAGCTATTTTTTTCTAATTTTTAGGCACATTCTATGGCATTAATGATTGAATACAATTTCACTCATATGACCACCTCGAATTCGCTTGACATGTTGCAATTTGTTTAGTCTAATATTTAGTTACTCTTTCACACAATTGTGGTTCAATTTCATGAAATACACTTTCAGTGTTTATTTTTAATACCTCTATCGTTTTTAGTTTATCAGCATAAACCAATGATTTTACATAATCCCACAGAAAATAATCCAATGGAGTTAGATCGCATGATATTGGTGGTCAATTGATGGATTAATTTCATGAAATAATGAACTCATTAAACTTTTGTTTCAATAAGTCTGTTGTTTCCGTAGATCAGGGGTTCCAACCTTTTTATACCCTAGAGCGCATTCTAAAATATCAGTAGGGCGGCGGGCACCAGCTATTTTTTAAGGATATTTATAATTGACCAAGGATAAAAAATAATAAACAAAAATAATTTCAAAATAATAAAATTATTGTGCAAATTACATACACACAAAGAAATGTATATACAAAACGTAATACAAAGTAAACGAAAAACACACATACAAAGAAATCATTTAAAAAAACATATAAGAAAACATTAAAAAAAATATCAATCTGTCAGTGTGATCTTTGGCATTGCATTTCATTGGCCAGTGCTTCGTAATTAGGAGAGTATGACGATAATCCTGTTAGCAAACAATTATAAAGATGCTCATCGGTGAGTCGAGATCTATATCGTGATTTTATTAAATTCATGTTTGAAAACAATGATTCGCATAAATACGTTGACCCAAAAAACGATTTGATTTTATATGCCGCTTTTTTCAAAAATGGGAACCTTTCTTTGTCGACTATGTTCCATAAGTGCTCTGATATTAAGGATTTTAGCAAAATATCATTCTTAAAGTCCAAAATTTCTAACTCTAGTTCTTCTGCTTTCCCCTGAACAAGATCTGCAATACATGCGGCTAGTTCCATTACATTTATTTGGCAAGTAAAAGGATTGATACAGAAAGAGACAATTGGCTCGATATTTCTAAACTGCAGAAATCTTTCTTCAAACTGTTTTTGAAGCACTTGAAGGGTCTCAATAAATAATGACACGTTTAATTCATTGTTACCTAGCATTTTCTTTATATGTGGGAAATGCACGAGAGATTTGATCTGCAGATGTGATATCAACAAAGCCAATTTCGCTTTAAATGAATTTACAGAGCTTATCATTTCAGCTATATTTTTGTCTTTTCCCTGCAACTCCAAATTGAAAGAATTCAATTTTTCCATGGTGTTTGCAAGAAAACCCAAATCCACCAGCCAGCAAGAGTCAGTTAGTTCATCATAATTTTCATTTTTATCGTTTATAAATGTTTTTATTTCTTTAATTAATATAAATCTTCAATTTATATTTTTAATTAGTGTTTGTGAAAAAAATTCTGTCGAATAGTGGCGGGCGCATATAAATCGGTCCGCGGGCGCCATGGCGTCCGCGGGCACGGGTTTGGGAACCTCTGCCGTAGATGTATGGCACGTAGCACAGTCCTGTTGAAACCATTTGTTGTGAAAACCATTTTCAATATTTTTTTAAAAAAACGTCATTAATCATGGTTCGATAACGTACTCCATTTACTGTAAAGTGATCTCCAGCTTCATTTTGAAATTTTCACTAACAGAATTAATATTGGCCTCACTTTTTGCATTTATTAGTCTTAGAGGTACTGCTGTATCAGGTAGAGTAAAATTGTTTTCAATTTTTTTAATAATTCAATAAATGGCACGTTCACTTGGACGATTGTTTCAAGTTTCATGAAGCGCACGACAAGTTTACAAACCGAACATTGATTTTTATAATAAGTTTTTACAATTTCTAACCGTTGATGAAGTGTTAAACGTTCCATGATAACTTTACAAACTATACTCAGCTGAAATGTCAAAATGAGGTTAAAAAAATCATACATGGCTGCCACCAGCTGTCAAAGTTCTGACATTCTTATTGAAAAACACTATACATATATATATATATATATATATATATATATATATATATATATATATATATATATATGTATATATAATGTGTGTGTATATATATATATATATATATACACCCGTTTTTTACGCGAATGAAAATCGCGTAAATTGAGTCTGTCACTACAATAGAAAAAATATTGGAAATAAAAGCTAGTAAAATTGTAGAAACACATAGTTATTTCATATAGCTTAACAAAAAAATAATGACGTTTTAGAAAAAAAAGTAGATAAATTTTATTCGGTGTCACTATCGCTACTGTAATTCAAAACAAGCAACCTTTTATATATTTATATCGTTCTTTTATACGTTCAAGTAGGAATTTGTGTCACTCTGATATATAATAAATTCCATGAAAAATTATATAAAATGAAATCTATCTGACTGCATATAAAAAGTTCCGCGTAAATCAATACCGCGTAAAAAAAGTCCCGCATAAATAGAGAAAATATTTGCGTGTGCGCGCACGTGTGTGCGCGTGTCATATTTTCTTTATTTTTGTTACTTATTTTAAATTGCTTTCTTTTATTTTTTTAACAGAAATAATTTTAAAAAACCTGAATATCTCCTAGAATATTTTAAACATTATTTTAATAAAAATCTTCATTTCAATGAATGTTTTATAGTGTTTGATGTTGATAGAATAGAAATATTAATTTGTTTTATATACAAACATCTCGAAATAACATTAAAATTATTTATATTGTAATTTGATCATATTTCGAAATATTTGATAAATTTAACATTTTTTTCATAATAATTATTAATTTATTGATATATACCCGTAATAAAAAGTTTATTTATCTAGAAACCATTATCAAATATTCTGGATATATATATATCTATCTATATCTATATATATATATATATATATATATATATATATATATATATAGAGAGAGAGAGAGAGAGAGAATATTTATTTAATTATAAAAGTAAAGGATTTAGAACGAATAAAAAAGTAGATAACGCCAAGTTTCAATAATTTAAGTGAAATAATTGGACATAACATTCTTATTTGATAATTCTAAATGAAGGGCTGAGTTCGCGAACTTTGTATATTAAAAAAATTATGTCTTTTATAAAAACATTTTAAACAAAGATTAAATTTTTTGTATGATACAAATAATCAAACACAAAAAATGGAATATTAAAAAAAGTATTGGAAGTTCAATATTTTATATTATAGATGTTCATTTTACTATTTTCAATCTTTTACTTCCTTTAAAGACATCTTCAACTATAAATTGAGAAAAAATCATTAAAAATATTTTCTATGCTGATATTTATTATAATTGAAACAGATTGCGAACCATATTCTATAAAAAATAAACATTTTATTAGTTATGAAGAAATATTAAGCTATTTTTTTATTAACATAAATTAAATTTTAATTTTTTCTATTTGATGAAATACTTTTTTGTATATAAATTACCTATTTTTTTAAGAAAAAAAACTAACTACTAAGATTAACCATCATAGCCTTTTTTAAATGCAAATCTAACTTTAGTATTATGTAAATTTTTGATATCTATCGATTTTAATCTGATATACAGATCAATAATGAATTTCATAAAATATTTATTTTTAATCACATGTTACAACTCTACACAGAAAAAGATTCGTTTTATTCAATCAAAGACATGAAAGTTAATTTTCAATATATTATATATATAGGGTCATCCAAATGTGACGTCTAGATTTGTTTTATTAAAAAGAAAAATGTGTATAGTTTCTTTTTAATAAAACACAAATCTAGGCACCATATTTCGACGACCTTATATATATATATATATATATATATATATATATATATATATATATATATATATATATAATGAAATAACATGATTTTATAGTTCTATTTAAACCACCTATTGTTTTATCTGTCACTATTGTCTTTAGTACATTCTTATTAATTTTATTTGAATACTTAATTATCATTGTTTCATAAAACCATAATTATCAATCCTAATTTATTTGTCAGTTTGTTTTGAAATACTTAACGATAAGAATGATTCTTTTCTAAAAAACGATATGTTTATCCATTCATTATATATGGTATTATTGTGCTATAAATGAGGTATAAAAAGAACACGTCCTTTGTTATGAATTAGAATCGTGAAGTGACTTATGATTTCGTTAACGATTTTATAAGATTTCCGCATTTTCGTTTCACTTTTCAATACGTACATTAATAGCCTCTAGACAATGAATGACTGTCAGATGATCTCAAATCATTTATATTGAAGAAAAGATAATAAGAAGCCTTAGGGTGTCACGAAAAATAATTTAAATTTGCAAATATATTTTAAAATAAAATTTTTGATATTTTCAGTTTGACATTTTTAAATACGTTTTCTATTGTTTACTAATTATGTTTATATTTATATATTTATATATTTATATATATATATATATATATATATATATATATGTGTATGTTTGCGTGTGTATGTATATATATATATATATGTATGTATATATGTATATATATATATATATATATATATATATATATATATATATATATATATATATATATATATATAACCTATATATATCCACTGTATATATATATATCCATATATATATATATATATATATATATATATATATATCTGTATGTATATGCATATATTATATATATACATCATCATTAACATCTTGCTATCCATTGTTAAATAAAAGCCTGTCCAAAAAATTTCGATTTGACCTATTCTATTTTTTTCTCGTCATTCCATCCTAATGTATTTTCTTGTTTATATTTCATCTATTTATGAATATCTTGGAGTTTTTAAAATCCTTAAATTCCCAATCAATAACTTTTCTTGTTCTTTGGAGATCTTCTTTTCTTGATATAAGACTGATCCATTTTCATTTAAACTTCTCACTTATTGAGTCACTAAATTATTTTGGAATTCAACATGTGTTTCATAGCTATAAGTGAGAACAGGTGGGATGTATTAATAAAAAAAATCTTTTTTAACATAAAAGAATATCACTTACTTTATAATATGTAATTTTTTTCTGAATTACTGCCATTCAATTTTTATTCACCTCTTCATTTCATCTATAAATGTTTTTTTAGTGTTAATGAACTGTCTCGTATATACATAATTTTTAACTTTGTCAGTTTTTCTTCCTTTCATTTCTATTTTTCTTTGATTTAAAAATTCATTTATTATTACTTTTGCCTTGCTAGGGTTTATCATGGGACCAATTTTTGATTTATTTTATCCAATTCTTTCATTTTTTTTCTAATTCACCTGATCTTGTTGAGAACATATTAATATCGTGCGAAAATCTTAAGTGATTAAATATCTTCCCATTTAATTTTATTGTTTCAAATTTTCAGTTTGGTGTCTTAAATACTTCTTTTAAAGTAGATTTAAATTATTTTAGCGATCTCTTATCATCATGTCTCACTCATTACATATTTTTAAACTTCATATTTGTATGTTAAGGGATAGATAGGATGTAGCATTTCCTAATATTTTAATATTTTTTTATATATACTTTTTCAATTCTTTAATTTTTCACTAAATTTAATTTCCCTGGCGTATTTAATAGGTCAAATGCTTTATATATATATATATATATATATATATATATATATATATATATATATATATATATATATACACACACCCGTCCCTCAATTTACGTGGAATATCCGTACCACGTGGATTTGTTTTACGCGAATGAAAATCGCGTAAATTGAGTATGTCAGTACAATAGAAAAAATATTGAAAATAAAAGCTAGTAAAGTTGTAGAAACACATATTTATTTCACATAGCTTAACAAAAAAATAATGAAGTTTTAGAAAACAAAAGTAGGTAAATTTTATTCGGTGTCACTATCGCTACTGTAATTCAAAACAATCAACCTTTTATATATTTATATCGTCCTTTTATACGTTAAAGTAAGAATTTGCGTCACTCTGATATATAATAAATTCTATGAAAATTTAAATAAAATGCAATCTATCTGACTACGTATAAAAAGTGCCGCGTAAATCAATACCGCGTAAATCAATACAGCGTAAATCAATACCGTGTAAAAAAAGTACCGCGTAAATAGAGGTATTATTTGCCGCGTAAAAAAAACTCGCGTAAAAAAAGTCCCGTTTAAATTGAGGGACGGTTGTATACATATATATATATCCAGGATAGACATTGATATTACATCGACTGACGACTTCCTTTATTATTTTAATGTGATTCATTGTATCAAATCCATTTTGAAATCCTACTTGTTCTCGTGGCTGTGAGGCATCCAATTGAATTTGTAGTCTTCTTAAAATAATTTTAGTAAATATATGTATATATATATATATATATATATATATATATATATATATATATATATATATATATATATATATATATATATATATATATATATATATATATATATATATATATATATACATACATACATACAAGAAATTAATTTACTCTATGTATGTATACATAGATAATTTTGATTTTTATATGTGAATGTGTTTTTTTTTTCTTAGAAAATTTTAAATAATATGCAAGGTCGCTCTATGTTTTTAACATTTTAATAAATTGACTTTAGTGAAAAATGGATGACTAATTCCAATATCGCAGTATTTAAAAAAAGTGTTCAATAATCACTTATTGTGTATTTTATTTGCAAATGTCTTTATAAATATTCTTTAATACAAATGAATTGTCACCCCTATGACACAGTATATTATTAAAGTGTTTAATGATAGTTTATTCTTCATTTTAATTATTTATAAGCTGATGTGAATTTTGATGGCCATGCTATCATTGTTAAGGGGCTGCATTATAAAACCTTTTATAATATAGATATATAACGATGATGACATGCATCTTCTCTTTATCTCTACTATACAAATGTTCTTTTGCGGAGAAATAAAAAAAAATGTTTTTTCGGAGGGAATCGTTTTGAGTCGATTAAATTCATAAAAGAAAATTCGCTACGTGAATTGAAGACTATATTACAAAGCGCGTACGCGGGGGCGTTCGAGAATTGAAAGAAGCGTTGTCATATGTGTATTGCTTCCAGTGGGAAGTACATTGAAGGTGACAAAATAAATATTGATTAATAACTAACTTTTTATGTATGTTATTTCAAAAGTGTTGCTAGTTTTCGGACAATTAGTATGAATAGGAATTCAATTATTAAGAAAATACTTTGCAGTTAAATTTTCTTATATAAACGAATTATCTTCTTTTAAAAGATCGTCGTTTAGATATAAATTGTGTAAGTTAATTTTCTATTTTTCGTGTATGATTTACTTTCGTAACTTATATAATAATTTAAGGTAAAATAACTGCATGGAACCATTGTACATAGGAAGATAAATGTGATGTTTTCTTTGTAGTATCCATAAAATAAATTATTATTACTCGTACGAGTACTTCTCTCGCTACATTTAATGCATGCGTATACAAAACAATTTATTGTTATGAAATTATTTAAGCACGTTAAAATTAAATTTTCGTATATGTGTCTATTGTAATATTTGAGAACGTAGCCCGGAGATACGTAGTAAACGCTAGATGGCTCGGATGATTATTTCCAACAATAGAATGTGTTATTTATCGAATATTCTCAACGCCTATTTATTTACAATAGTTTCGACTCAAAACAACATTCGAAAAAACCAAAACAATATTACGAACGTACAGTATGAAGACGCAACACTAGACAGCGAACGACAGTCGTACCTTTTATCTACATTTCTAATCACACGGATGGGTAGTAACTATTGAAAGTCGTTTTGTATACAAATTCCAACAATGTAACCTATCTTCACATACAGATACATTCATATACATTCTTACAAGTTGTTCTCACAGCTGCCAACAAAGACGAACGTTAATAAATTAATTACTTTTGACTGTAAGCTCTTTACGAGTCGCATGATTTGCATTTCTTCATAAACGCAGCTACTTGGTGTACATTGCATTACATTTATGTACGACAAGAAAATGCGCCTGTTGATTTTAATCCTATAATGTTAATGCAATGTTAGTAATTGTTTGTTACTTTATACATCGCGTTGCGTATTGACATTTTGATTTACAAACTAGCAATTCCACGTGTAATAATAATGTTCGTTCGAACTGATTGACATTCTTCAATTGAACTCTTAGTTTGAAAGTATTATTGTTAAAAGTAAATAAATCGTACATGCATAAGACGACAGCGAACTTTGATACCACGCTAATAAACGACACGAATCGTATTTCTTTCTTTTTCAAAAGAATCTTGTCATCCCGAGAACTTCTCGACGATTACACTTATAAGCTCTTCAGAAAATTACTTTTTAATGAAACGTGACGTTACTCATTCATTTGAAATGAATCGAATGTATTTAATATTTTTTTATTTGAAGAAATTTAATTGAAAAAAACAGTTACAAAACATTCATTGATATTTTTTATCTTGCGGAACGATCATAAATAAAAAATATCAGATTATGAAGCATGTCGTTACTCCGCTCTTTATTCATGCTCAGTGCTTATGAAAACTTAATTCGGTATCAAAATATAATATACGGTGATTGTAGCAAAAATAGTTTTTGTGATAATTTATTTACAAAAACTGATCATTGTGGAAATATAGGGTTTTCCAATAAGCGCATCATAAGTTAAAACGGAAATAAAACAAAAAGTATATAATTAATTAGTTATATATTTTGTTATTTTGAACATATTTTATGGCATTAATGATTAAATACAATTTCACTGAAATGACTATCATAACTTTGCTTTACATAGTACATTCGTTTAGTCCAATTTTAGTCATTCTTTCACATAATTGCGGTCCAATTTCATGAATTACATGTTCAATGTTTGTTTTTTAATGTTTCTATTGTTTGTGGTTTATCAGCATAAGTCAATCATTTCACCTAACTCTACAAAAAATAATCCAATGGAGTTAAATTACATGATCTTGCTGGCCAATTGATGAGTCCATTTCGTGAAATAATGGACTCATTAAACATTTGTTTAAATAAATATATTAAAATTTTTACAATTTATAAGCGTTGTTGAAGTGTTGAACGTTCCACGATAATTTGCCAAATTATACTGAGTTGAAATGTCAAAGTGAGCTTGAAAACAATTCATAAATGGCTGACATCAGCTGTCAAATTTCTGACATTCTTATTGGAAAACCTTATATAAAAAAAAATTATTTAAAAAGGCAACTCAAACATTTTTAAATGTATCTTTTTAATATGGATGCGATTATATTAACATTACATATTATCAATCTTATCTTCACCTTTTTGCCATACGGTGTGATGCATCTGATGGTTTATTTTTCAACTGCCTCGGTCGTCGTTCTCATCCTCCGCTTATTTAATATTTTCGAAAGTATAGGTACATACACGTCTGTTAATTTTCCCACTAAGCAAAAACATTTTTCTTTAGAAGAACAGATTCTATGTACGAAACTATCACCTTTATGTGTTTAAAAATTCCTTATCACTACTGCCAATATTGTAGAAAAAATATTTGAGTTGTTTTTTAAAATGATTTATATAGCAAATATTCAGATCATTCATTTTCAGTTAAATAAATTTGTGAAATCACTTAGAACTTTTCTAATCATTCTCTCTCTCTCTCTCTCTCTCTCTCTCTCTCTCTCTCTGTATGTATTATGTATGTATGTATGTATGTATGTATGTATGTATGTATGTATGTATGTATGTATGTATGTATATATATATATATATGTATGTATGTATGTATGTGTATGTATGTATGTATGTATGTATGTATGTATGTATGTATGTCTGTGTGCACTTACATGTTTCTATATACGTAGAAAATAATTTTTTTATAAAAACCAAAATTATTTAAAAAATAATTTTTGAGAGTATTTGTCCGAATGCTTAATCGAATTGATCAGCAACTTTTTATTTATTCATTATAAAACCCTAGTTTCAAAATAATTTAATTTTTTAATACTTAACCATTGTTTTCTTTAAAAAAATTACAAGTTAACACACATTAATCACTTACCTCCAAAATTACAAAGTTTAATAAAAGTGCTTAATAATCACTAATTGTTCACCTTACTTGTTTAAAAGTAGCTGCACATTTCAGCGCGCATCATGTTATCATTGACAATTATAAATTATTATTGAGCACTTTTATAAAATCTTATAGTTATTGAAATGAGTAATATTGATTCATGCTAAAGTCAAAGAAAATGTTGTTTTTTTTATTATTATAAAACATACATACGAGGGTCGTTTGATAAGTATGGTAAATTATTTATTGTTTAATTTAATTAAATTTATCAATTTAGTTTTTCTTACTTTTTTACCATACTTATCAAACGACCCTCGTATGTATGTATCTTTTACATATTAAAATAGTACATTACTTAAACTGTCACAAAATCTCAGAAAAAAATAAGTTTTATTTTTTTTTTAAATTGGTAAAAAGTTAGTTTTTACCGAATTTAACTAAAAATTAATATGTAATTATTGAATCAAAATGTAAATTGAATAAAAAATAATTTTTGGATAACGTAGGAATTATAATAAAAAATGTTTTTAGGTAGTGTATCTCGTTATTAAAAATTCAATTTTGTAACATAGTTTAATAAGTATTTAATTTAACTTATTCTCTTCTAAGTTCCTTAATAAAATATTTGTTTTTTGCGTCATTTTTTGCATTACACATTAAATATGTACTGTTATTTTTTATATTTCACTGGTAAATATTTGAAGTATAACCACACAACCATACACATACACACACACATATATATTATACGAGGTAGTCCCATAAGTACCGGCCTGACCTAGAGATGGCGGTAGTTGTTTGAAAAATATCACTGTATTAGAAAGTGCACAATCTATAAAGCATATGTTTCAAGTTTGAGGACGCCACGTTGTTTAGTATTTGTTTGGCAGCCATCAATAGTGAACGTTTTCAGTGAATTTGTGAAAATGGAGAAAATTGGTCATCGTTACGTGATACAATACTTTTATTTGAAAGGCCTCAGCCCAACCAATATAAAAGCTGAACTGGATTCTACTCTGGATGAGTCTGCTCCTTCGTTTACAACAGTGAAATATTGGGTAGCAGAGTTTAAACGAGGCCGTACGAGCTGCCAAGACGAGCATCGCAGTGGTCGACCAAATGAGGTCACGATTCCAGAAATGGTGAAGAAAATCCACAAAGAGGTACTGGATGATCGTCGACTGAAAGTGTGCGAGCTAGCAGACATAGTAGGCATTTCAAAAAGTGCGGTACATCGCATATTATCTGAAAATTTGGACATGAGAAAGCTGTGTGCAAGATGGGTGCCGCGTTTGCTCACACTCGAGCAAAAACAGTGTCGTGAAGATGTTTCAATTGAGTGTTTAGCGAAGTTTCGCAGCAACAAAGCAGAATTTTTGCGCCATTTCATAACCATGGATGAAACATGGGTCCATCACTTCACACCCGAGACAAAAGAACAATCAAAACAATGGACTGAAAAGGGAGAACCGGCTTCAAAGAAGGCGAAGACCGTTTCATTTGCAGGCAAGGTCATGGCGTCGGGTTTTTGGTATGCGCGTGGGATAATTTTCATTGACTATCTTGAAAAAGGAAAAACTATCAACGGCGAGTATTATGCGAACTTATTGCAACGTTTGAGCGAAGAAATCAAGCAAAAACGGTCGCATTTTGCTAAGAAGAAAGTGTTGTGTCATCAGACAATGCACCAGCTCACAAAACCGTTATTGCAATGGCCAAAATTAATGAATTAAAATTTGAATTACTACCTCATGCACCTTATTCGCCAGATTTAGCCCCCTCGGATTATTTTCTGTTCCCAAACTTGAAAAAATGGCTCAGTTGTCAAAGATTTCACAACGATGAAGAAGTGATATCGGTAGTTAATGGGTATTTTGAGGAGCAAGACAGTTCTTATTATAAAAAGGGTATCGAACTTATTGAACATCGCTGGGAAAAGTGTATAGAGCTGAAAGGAGATTATGTTGAAAAATAAATATATTTTTTTCCAAAATGTTTGTGTTTTCTTTGTTGGGTCGGGTACTTCTGGGACCACCCTCGTATATATATATATGTATATATATATATATATATATATATATATGTATGTATGTATGTATGTATGTATGTATGTATGTATGTATGTATGTATGTATGTATGTATGTATGTATGTATGTATGTATGTATGTATGTATGTATGTATGTATGTATGTATGTATGTATGTATATGAGTGTATGTGTGTGTGTTTGAGAGAGAAAAAAGTATGTAATTTTAAATAAATGATAATTTTTTAATAGATCCGAAGATAATAAATAGATAAAATTAATAATATGAAAAATTTTACGTTGAATTTAAATTTCGTTTAACATTGTTTTATATACTCTTATATTTATGTATGAATATATATATATATATATATATATATATATATATATATATATATATATATATATATATATATATGTACATAGGAGTATATACATACATATATCAAAATGCAAATAAATAGAATGTTTTAATTTTGTGGCATACTGGCTGCTGGCATATTCACTGAACACAACATGAACATGTCGTGAACAATACAATAAAAGAATAACCTTGTGGTAGAAAATACGTTGCCCTACAGAAAAAAAAGTAGTACTATAAATTTTATGCTACCACTTGATGTCTCGTATATAAGCTACTGTCTACGAATACAGTTTGAAGTTGATATGTTTGTTTTTATAATGTGTGATATAATACACCAAGAAGATTAAAGTGCTAGTAGCGAATATATTTTTTCCTTGATACATAATTTATTTTATTTACGAGTAGTAGTTAAACTAGTCGAAATATTTTTTATTCTATTGTTTTTGTATGAATAATATTTTTACTGTTAATTTTTAATAGATTTTTAATTGTATATAGATATTTATTTTGATAATTAATACGTGAAAATAGTATTTAAATATATATATATATATATATATATATATATATATATATATATATATATATATATATATATACATATACACTAAGCAGAAAATATTTGCGTACACCTATCAATACGGATGTATTTCTCAATTTCTCAATAAAAGAAGCTTATTAATGTAAATTTGAAAACAAACATATTTTTTATTGATTCTATAAATTAGAAAAAAATATGTTTGTTCTATAAAATAATCAACAATATATATTGTTTATTATTTTTAGCTTCTTTCCTTCCTCTTGTGAATTAAAGACTCTTCTAAAATATTGTACTTAGATCTATCTATTGCTTTTATTTTCTTGCACATTTGATGAATTTTCTTGTCTTTGTCCAATCAATCTGCTACTCTTTTTCTGGGCATTATTTTTGTATCTATGAGTTCCTAATCAATAATTTCTTTTCCCATCGGTTGTCTTCTCTCCGTGCATATATATTAGGTCTGCCGGAAATTTCTGTCCGTTTTTGAATTCAAAAATATATAAATTATACATTTTCAATATATTTATTATTATTTACTGAATAATATCATTTTTCCTTGGTTACTAATGACCTCTTCTCAGCGTGATGGTAATTTGTGAATTCTCTTTCTGTAAAATGACTCATCTTTGAAACTTGAGATGACATTATCGGATAAAACTTTCCGGTAGACCTAATATATATAGTATCCAGTCACATTATTATTATTAATAGCCAGAATAATCTTATTGAACCTTCAAACCGAACACAGTCGTCGTTGAAGGGATTCAATAAGCTGTTAGAAAGTTTCTACGAGTATATCTGTAACCATGTAGTGTGCAACTTCTCCTGGAGACTATGTAAGGTACGTATTGGAGGAATAATCCATCTTATGTATCGATTAAGGTGATTCCAAAGGTGCTCTATTTGGTTAAAATTCGGAGAGTTCTGGGGATAAAGAAATAGCTGGAAGCCTCTATCTTACTTTTTAAACCTTTCACTGATAACTCGGGCGATGTGGCATATCGCATTGTCTTATTAAAATATTTCATTACGTTTAGGATAAGTATCCAAAATATGTGGGTGTACTTCACCAGCAACAATCAGCAGATAACCATTTGCATTAAGAGTTCCCTTCAGAGGCATAAATGGACGTAGATCATGCCATGAAAACAGGTCTCAACCATAATACTACCGCTACTAACCTGTCTTTTATCAAAAAGTGCTTTTGGAAGATTTTCCTTAGCCGCTTTTCGCTTAGTACGCCATCGACCATCTACTCGATGGAGTTGAAAATATGATTCATCTCAGAATGAAACTCGTTTCCACTTAGTAAGTGTTCATTTCCAATATTTCTGTGCAAATTGTAAACTTTTTTGGCAATAAACAGTTGTCAGCATGAGTGCAGTTACCAAACTTCTGCTTTAGAACTCAATATGTAACAGAGTTCGTTGAACTGTTACTTCAGATACGCGTTTAGTGCTTCCACGATTCATTTGAACGACAAGATTATCAATGGTTGCATAGTCAACGTCCACTTCTGGAATCAATGGTACGTGGGGCTCCACATTTGGTACATCGATGCGATAAAATTGTTCCATTCGTCCAATCTGGATAAATTCTCACTACTGCAGCACGTAAACACTGCAGAAATTCCATAGTCTCGCAAATACTAGTACTCCTAGCTCGATAGATGATGATCATACCTTTTTGCAAGTCGATTACATCGCGTGCTTTCTTGACATATTACCGACGATAACTGAATTTACAGATGCACAATACGAGTATGTTAACTTATACGTTGGAAATGTGTAACTTTGAGATGTACGAGTTATCATTTGCTACCTACATGTGATTCTAGAAACAGAGGGTGGTTAGTTACTTTAACCAATCTAGTTATTGACAATATGTACAACGCTTTTGTAATGAATTGATTGTGTGCTAGCAGTTCATAGTTAAAGGTTCTATCCATATCCCATCAAACCGACAGCATAATTTTCCTTAGATGAACTCTTTTCTTCAGTTGAGGAAATCGTGTTTTATTTCAATTAGCAAATTGTTTTCGACGTTTAATATTGTAATATAAAATCATTTTTTCGTCACTAATCACAATTCGATTCAAGAATGGTTCTTTTTCCAATCTACAAAGATGAGGAGTACAGATGTTTATTCGTTACTTCAGATTAAGTTCTGATAATTCACAAAAATCTACTGATCTAGCTTAGAAACTTTATCAATCATTTTCGGGTGCCAGTGGACTATTAAATGGATTGATCAGGAGCTGTTCGGTTAGTTCTTCCACAACTAAACTAGATTTTTCGTTCATGCTGACTAAAACGAAGATATTGCATTACTAAAAGATTGGCCCAGTATATTTTGTGTATTTATATAAATTTAGTGATGTAAATATTTGAGTTTATTTTTTTAGAATAATAAATTCAAAATTTTATTTTTAATGTGTATAAGAAGTGGAAAATCGTAAATATAGTAACCCATTTTTATCGTATTTGTTGAATGCATTGAAGTAATATAACTTGATAACTGGTTCGAAACAAAATTCATATGAATTTAACAAAATAACACAAAATGAATTTTCCCATTAAAGAATTTTTCACTGTATACTTACAATAATGTTTGGGTTAAGAAAATAAATTACAAACCACAAAATTGGTACCTACGCAAGTTTAATCAACTAATATTTCACTAATATTGGCAATTTGTTCATACGTTTATATACTGTGTATTTAATTTGATCGAAAATCCTAAGATTATATTTGCGGGGCAATAAAAAAACACTACCGTTACTTTTTTTGAAAAAAATTTATAAAATATACGTTGTCGATGTTCGTGAATCAATTGTATATTTTTTGATAAATTATTCCAACTATAAAATTTTTAACTACATTACCACGCCTAACAATCAAGATGTTTAGCACCTACGCGTTATATCTGATACATGATGTCTTAACATATGGTAAAGGGATTTTATTGTTCTTTATTATTTACTTGACATCGAATATATGAAAACGAAAGTTTTTTTAAACAATTTATGATCGTTCGTCAGTCGCGACTATATTAAAAAACAGTGTGGACAAATAATAGTCCCATATACCATTTTATATTTTCTAATTTATTCGTACGAACGTAGTTTTTTTGATAAATAAAGCTATAAATGTACAATAAATTAATAGATATTTGAATGTCAACACTTTCTCGCGTAAACAAAGTACAGAAATGTATTATGTTTTAATTTTAATGGTTGTTTTTCTGTGAAATAGTCTCAATATGACATTGAATTATTTGAAGAAAGTAGGTGTTAGATGTTGAAGTGTTATTTTTTTAATAATTGGACAATTTCCTTTTTAAGGTTATTTATTAATATGTATATTTTTTATAGTACCTTATTTAGAATGTAGTATTTTGAGAATATAATGTGTTTAACTGAGTATTATAAAATTAAACGTCGCTCGATTACAATTTAATTTGAATAAAAAATATTTTAATATGTTAAATTATCTTTAATTATAATTAATTATTGATTGTAATGTTATAATTATATATGAGGATCTATAATCAAATACTATTTCATTTGAACACATTTAGTAATTATAGTTGAAATTTTACAATTTGTTTTGGTATTAAGATTAATTTATTTTTAACAAAATAATTAGTTTTCTATACCACAATATGTTTCTTTTATATATAAAAATATTCAGTAATAATTTATTAAAAAATATTTTAATACGCACTTGATTTCATTACCATTATCCACATAGCGTGACCATATTATAAAATCAATATTAGATCAATGCGATGCTACACGTTTTAAAACAGTGTTTCATAACTTTTTTAGTGATGGACACCTCCTTGAATCTAAAAATAAGTTCTCGCACCCCCTTGAAAAATGTGTTTCCATTTTTTTATTTGGGAAATTACATCTATTGCAAGATCATTTTTTTATTGAAATATAAACACTTAATACATACAAAAGAATATCTCAATTTTTAATGGTTATGTTGTTGTTGTTTATTCATAATAATACACGCGTAAATCATCACTTGCATTTAAGCGATTTCTGGCTTTTATTCTTATGTGCAAAAGTGATGAAAATCCCATCTTACGCATTAGGTGGTGGCAAATAGTAAAAGTGTCTGCAATTCTGCTTTTTCCAGCTGTGAATAAGGTTCTAACTGTGTACACCAAAATTGTTCAAAGTTCAATTTTTAAAATTCCATTTGAATAAGTGCATTGGCTTGAATTTCAATAAGATCATCTTTTATTAAATCGCTATCTTCCATCGAATCTGGATCAAATAGAAATGGATTCAGTATCCATCTCTGAACTTTGCTAATATTTCCCGTGGTAAAGTATTCATAATATGATTCACTCAATTGTTGGAGGTGTATTGCAATTTCAGGTATAGTTATTATTTTCTCATTTTCAATTTCGAAACTTCTTCACACCCCTGAAAATGTTTTCACGTACCCTGGTTAAGAACCACTGTTTTAAAATAATGTCATTGTGATTGAAATGTGCACTACCGAATCAAATATACCATTAGTGATTTTTGTATATTTTTATAAAATATCTGATATTGGAGGGTAACTTATTTAGTACATAATTGAAAAT
This sequence comes from Neoneuromus ignobilis, assembly GCA_029203775.1. NCBI lineage: Eukaryota > Metazoa > Arthropoda > Insecta > Megaloptera > Corydalidae > Neoneuromus > Neoneuromus ignobilis. The sequence goes on from CP092091.1 coordinate 41,185,404, forward strand.
TTTACTTACCAAGTATTATTAATTAAATTATCATTATTAGATTTGATACTAATAATTAGAATACCTTATTTAAAAAATCTAATCCAACAATATAATTTCTAATAAGGAATAATCCTTTCAATTTTTTTTCTTATTATTCTATATAAAAAGATATTACCTCAATATATTGAAATAAAAGATGTTCCAAGTTCAAGTTTTTTCTAAAGATTGTATTTTCCGCAAATAATTTACATTTTAAAATATTTCTTTTCATCTAGTTTAATATTTATACAACTTTTATGTAGGTTTATATGAAATTGTGGAATAATTTGGGATATACATACTCACACACACACACGCAAATTCATACTTTTATTGTATCAAATTAAGAGGTTTATATTATACAATCAAAAAATAACATATTAATAACAAACCTTTATTAAAATAATTTAGTTATTCCTAATTTAAGAGATCATGCTGAGTTAAAAAGTCCAAAAATTCAATTTTTAGATTTTGACACTTTTTGTAAGTATGGGGTTTTTCAATAAAAATTTCAGAACTTTGACAACTGGTGGCAGCCATGTTTAACTTTTTTGAAGCACATTTTGACATTTAAATTCAGTATAGTTTGACAAATTTTCATGGAACATTTAAAACTTTAACAACGCTTGGAGATTGTTAAAACTTCAATAGACTATTGAAACAAAAGTTTAATGAGTCCATTATTTGACGAAATGAACCCATTAATTGACCACCAAGATCATGTGATCTAATTCCATTGGATCATTTTTTATGGGGTTATGAGAAATAATTGTTTTATGCTGATAAATACCAAACAATAGAAGCATTAAAAGTAAACATTAAACGTGTAATTCATGAAATTTGATCACAGTTATATGAAAGAATGATTAAAAATTGGACTAAACGAATGCACTATTTCAAGCAAAGTCGTGGTGGTTATATAAGTGAAATATTATTCCGTTATTAATGCCATAGAGCAGGCGTCGGCAATCTTTTTTTGCTACGGGTCAAAATCAGCGAAAATGTGATTATTAAGAAGACGTTTTGGGTCGGTGGTATTTTCATTTTAAAACAGTCTTTTAGTGAATAACAAGATAAATTTTATTGAGAAAATAATTACAAGATGCGTTTAAAACATAAAAATTCAAAATTATAATTGTAATTACTATAAAAACAAATATAATTGTTAAGTTTTAGTTCATTAATTTATGAACTTTATTTATAAACGTTCTCTTCGTTTTCAATGGCTCCCCTGATGCTGAATTTGTGATGTAAATTTAATCAAGTCTGGTTTATAATTACTCACCTTGAGACAAATGCAAGCGGCTGAATTTTCGGTAGTTAAGCTGCTCCTGTTCTTACTTAAAATAAATTTCATGTGTGAAAATATTTGCTCACACTTATAATTAGAACCGAACGCGGACAAAATGGCAAAACTATTTTTTCTTAAAGATGAAAACTTCATAGGAAGTGATGCCCAACATGTTGATATCATGAGAAGATGATTATCTTCCGTTTTTTCTAAATCTTTCCGCAATGTCTTGAATTTATCCACAATGTTGAACTTTTAAAATCAATCATTTATAAACTTAAATTGTCAATTTTAAGATATTTAAAATACTGCAAATCTAAAATATTTTCGTCTATTTCGTCGGGATTTATTATAAATGTAAATATTTCACCGTGCTTCTTAAAACTTTGAAATATACTTTCAAATTCACTTCTAATGTTCAAAATCCTATTTTCGAATATATTTAGATTGCTTTCATCGATTTTTTTCTCATATTGGCTTTTTAACAAAGGAAAGAAAAGAAATATTTTAGTTTTTATGTCAGTTTCAAATAATGTTAATTTTGAAGGAATTGTTTGATAATTTATTTTTATTTATTATAGTTTATTTGCGGAACTCAAGTGATTCATTTGGTGACCCGCGGGTCATAGGTTGCCGACACCTGCCATAGAGTACGCTTAAAAATAAAAAAAATATATAACTAATTAATTACATACAATACTTTGTTTTATATCTATTTAAACTTCTGAAGCGATTATTGGAAAACCCAATATAGTAATCAAATTCTATATTTATATGATTCTAAAATATACTAAGTGAGATCAATTTTTATAACCAACTTTATTTCCAGAACAAAATTTCATACTTTCATTTAGGACATTTCTCTTACAATAGTCACTATATATATTTTTTATTTTATCTTCTAAATTTTCGTAGTAGTATTATTCAATACTACACACTCGTAACTTAACTGTTGCTTCAAACATTATTGAAAAGACATTACCTTCTAAAAAATTCAAATTTATAGTAGTTTTTTTTTAATATTTAAACGAAATTCGTTTATTTGACTAAAAATGACTTATTATTCAATTGAATGTTGTCATTAATTTACGATTTGAATTATTACAATTTCAATTTATGTTAGTATTTCGTTTATAGATGGGTTATATTTGTCGATTTCAAATGATAATGTTCAAAATAAATAAAATAGACTGAAATGTTTTATAGATCATGAATATTCCAAATTTGGATTATAAAAATATGTTTACATTGTGAAACATAAATTTTTATCTTATTCGTATCTTTGTAACATATACTTTCATAAAAAAAATGATATATATCATTAAGAAATATGTACTATTAGAGTTATGAAAACTACGATTATAAAAGTCAACATGAATTTATTGCACTATATGAACTAAACTTTGTTTTTCTCTCATATAAGAGAAATTCACTTTTTCTTAACGTAATATATGACTATAAACCATTTACAACATAACGTACAAAATAATTAATCTTTCCGAGGAATATATGGAACTATATAATGAAAATAGATTTTTTAAAAATCGTACACACGTATTATATTACAACAAGAAATCAGTAAATTTCTCTTACTGACATAAAATATATACAAAATGTGTAAATATTTCATCACATCAAATACAATATTTGATTTTATTACAAAGATAATATTTTATGTAATATATTAATACCGGTAATGAAATAGTAAATTGTGTTAATTAAATATAAATTCATAATTAAGTAACTCGATAGTTATACTTATTCTTTTGACATATTTATATGCAGACATGCAAATATACATACACATATACATGTATGTGTGTGTATATATATATATATAGGGTTTTCCAATAAGCACTTAAGAAGTTTGAATGGAAATAAAACAATAAGTATTTAATTAACTATTTTTTTTTATTTTTAAAAATAGTTTATGGAACTGATAGCGAACCTTTTTGATAAATGAGTCAAAATTAAATTAATTTTTTTATTAACACTAGGTTTACGGGACGCGTCATTTTGACACATTTCGAATTTCATGAGGGAATTTACAGAAACCGTTTACATTTTTCTTCTATCACTTGTACTGAGTTTTATCCATTTAATGAGACAAATAAAATAGGGAAATTAATTTTCTTCAAAACTTTCTAATTTAAAAATTATGTATGTGGAATACCTATCTTTACGGTACGAGTCAATTTGACGCAATCGTAAAATAAGCATTAATGCTAGTTGGAAAACTCTAATACAGAAAAGGCATATGAAGCAGTCACTAAAAGATTTTTATTTATGGTCGAAGAAATCGGGACCCGCTTTCTTCTCGAGCACAATGCCTAGAGTTCAATTTCCGCAAATTCTTCGATTCATATGATTTGATAAAAGAACAGAACGATCCGAACGTTTTCGTTCAGATAAATTTGCATTGATATCTGAAATATGGTACAAATTTATACATAACAGTCAATCCTGTTATAAACCTCACGAAAATATTTCAATAGACGAGCAACTGTTCCCTACGAAAGTCCTATGCAGATTCATGTAATATATGCCAAATAAGCCACATAAATTTGGCATAAAGTTTTGGTTGGCAGTAGATGTAAATTCGAAATATCTAAAATATAGTTTCCCTAATCTGGGTAAAGATGAAACGCAAACTTCAACACTTTTGGACGGATTTTGTAGTTTTAAAGTTAGCCGAATCATATGTACATCAAGGCAGGAATATAACAACTGATAATTTTTTTACCAGTATATATGTGTAAAAGATACGCGGAATAAATGTAATGTTATATAATGTTAAATATTATAAATTTTATATAAATGTATATTATAATTTCATTTATAAGTTAATATTATATAATCGTTGTTTTTAAGTTGTTTTTAAAGAAAATTTATGATTTTGTTCATGCATCAAATTGACCCGTGTCCGTAAAGATAGGTATACATGAAACGTCCGTAAACCTAGTGTTAAATTGAGCCTTGGGTAGGTTATTATATAAGTAATTAAAAAAAAATAAACGCCATATGAATGAAAGAAAAATAAACATTAACCATTACAACCATGAGTTTCAATACATGGTTATGACAAGCATTGTAGAAAACACACAGGTGAGGTTATGTTTGTAGCGAATTTCTAATATATAACAAAAATAACATGTGGGTAGCTTAAAATAGTTACGTGGGTCAGTCTGTGACCCACGGGTCATAGGTTCGCCATCATTGGTCTTTGGCATTAATAATGGGACACAGTTTCACTCATATGACCATTATTACTTTGCTTGACAATGTATTCGTTTATTCCAATTTTTAGTATAATTGTGGTTATCTCATATTCTCATATTTCTCTTTCATATAATTGTGGTCCATTTTCATAAATTACACGTCCAATGTTTTTTTAATGCTTCTGTTGTTTGTGTTTTATCAGGATAAACAAATAATTTCACATAACCCCACAGAAAATAATCCAATGGAGTTTAGATTACATGATTTTGTTAGTCAATTGATGAGTTCATTTCGTAAAATAATGGTTTCATTAAACATTTGTTTCAATAAATCTATTGAAGTTTTTACAATTTCTAAACATTGTTGAAATGTTAAACGTGCCATGATAATTTGTCAAACTATACTGAGTTGAAATGTCAAAATGAGCTTAAAAAAATCAAACATGGCTGCCATCAGCTGTCAAAGTTCTGACATTCTTATTGGAAAACCCTATATATATGATCATTAGTCTCTTTTACATATACTGTTAAACAAAGCACTTTTCCAAAATTTTTCATTTCGATCGATTTAGTGCTCTTGTCTTCCACTTAATTTTGATGAATTTCTTATATCTCTATTGCATATATCCATGAATCACTTTCTAAACTATTTTATGTATGGGTTTTAAACCAATAATTTCCTTTATCCATCGATATTTTTCTCTTCTTGCTATATAACAGGCCTATTTTCATTTTAAACTTGCTAAAACGTCCGTAGTTTTTCTTTTATCTAATTCACTCGTTTTTTTATCTCTGTGTATTATTTTATTAAATCACTGATATAAAACTCATATATTAACAGTAACTCATGTATTCAGTTTAAAAATGTCTACGGATCACAGATAAAAAGGTCTCTCAAAAAAATTTAGCAAGCAAAAAAGGTCTTGTATATACATTCGAAAAAAAAATTAATTTTATATTTATTCATTTTTAATGAATTTACAATTTTTTTTTAAAAAAAACAAAGATATATTAATTTTAGACATTATCAAATGCTACAGTAAAATTTGAAATTAAGAAAATTTAAAAAATAATATTTTTACTAGAAACTTGGCATTTTGTGAAAATCGTCATTAATATAGATGTTAAATGTTGATTTACTAATCGTGCTCTGTGTGAAGTCTTATTAGTCTTTAAGAGGGAAAATAATTGTTCACAACGAAAATAATATAAACTTGTTATAATTCATTGATAATCATTTAAAGTTCAATTTTATTACAATTAAAAATTTGTGATTTTTTTAAACCAAATAATTTTATTTGAAAACACATCAAGTTTCAGCCATATCGGTCTATTCCTTTGTGTTTGACAATCGTTGGAATCAAGGAAATCGAGTGATTGTCAAATAATGGACGAAAAAGAATTTCGCGTGTTGATTAAACACTACTTCATTAAAGGCAAAACGCCTCAGGAGACTAAACAGAAGCTTGATAAACATTATGGTGACTCTGCACCTTCGATTAGTGCGGTTTATAAGTGGTTTCAAAATTTTTTTGAGCACAAGAGACGCTGAACGTTCTGGACGCCCTGTTGAAATCACCAACGAAATCATTGATAAAATCCATGATATGGTGATGGATGACAATTGAAAGTGCGTGAGATTACTAGTGCTGTAGGCATTTCGTGTGAACGGGTACATAATATTTTGCACCAACATTTGGACATGATAAATATATCCGCCAGGTGGGTGCCGCGATATCACGATCGATAAAAATAGGTCGTGTGAAGTGTTGCAAGAACGGTTTGCAGCTGTTTCAAAATCCGCAGGACTAAGCGTCGTTTCATTAGATGAAACATGGATACATCACTACACTCCTGAGATCAAAGAGCACTCTAAACAATGGGTTATCAAATTCTGCTCCGAAAAAGGCGAAGACAATTCCTTCGGCCGGGAAGGTTATGGCGACTGTCTTTTGGGATTCGCAAGGAATAATCTTTATCGACTATTTGAAAACATAAAACCATTACAGGTGAATATTATTCATTGTTATTGGATCGTTTGAAAACCGAGTTGCAAGAAAAACGTCCCCGATTAGCCCACAAAAAAGTCCTCTTTTTCACGACAACGCACCAGCTCACACTCAGCAGTTGTGGCCGCAAAACTAATGGAAATAGGGTTCCAAATCGTTTCAATTCTCCAGACTTGGCTCCATCGGACTGTTTGTTCCCTAATTGGCTCGCGGGAAAAAGATTTTATTCGAACGAGGAGGTGATTGCAAACGAATGACTATTTTACAGATATATTATCCTATTATTCGGAAGAATAACAAACTAAAGTTTAGTTGGATGAAGTGTAAGCCTAAAAGGAGACTATGTTGAAAAATAAAAACGATTTATTCAAAAAAATGAAACAGTTTTTATTTTTACACGGACTTATCAAACAACCTCGTATATATATATATATATATATATATATATATGTATATATATATAAAATACAGCAATACCTCGCATAGTCTGGCTTCTATTAGCACGGTTTCACTATAGTCTGGTTTGAAATTTCCCAAAAAAAATTTTTTTACTTAAAAAATCTTACTAAAAAGTTTTTCTTGAAAAAATCTCAAAAAATGAATACATAAAATTATTTGGTACGTAAATTTTCTAGTTTTCACCTTTATTATGAAAACAATAAAAAAGAAATTCGAAATCGTATATGCATATTATGCGCAACGCATGCACAGTTTTAGTTTTGTGATCTTTTTTCTTTTTCTATTAGTTTTCGATTTGCAACTCTAGAATAAAGTCGATTTTTTAATAATTAAATTTCAATAACTCATTTGAAAATGAATTTAAAATGAATGTATAAACCCCCGATTTTGTTTTATTAATACATGTAAACATTTGAATATATTACCCTCGTTCTATTTACTGAAAAATAAGAAAAAAACATGTTTAGAATCAATTAAAGTTTTTTGTATTTAGTTAATGTTTCGATTAGTCCGGTTTCAAATAGTCTGGCTAATCAGTGGAACCGATTAGCCAGACTATGCGAGGTATTCCTGTATACAAAGAAATGTATAAATTATTATTTATTATATAGTAATAAGTGTTATTGAAGTTAGTCATCAATTCTCAGTATTAAATCCATCGAATTTTTATAGATATAAACTGAAGAATGCAATTAAACATTCATAGCCGTTGCTTAAAAAAATATTACAAAAAAATGTATTCTGGATTTATTTATTTTCTCGTATTTATTTGAAGCCTTTATAATCCGTGAGTCACGTGTGAATCATTTTAGTTGATCTGCAAGGAGTGCCTGAGTTATGTATGATTCACTTGCAATTTTATATATATATATATATATATATATATATATATATATATATATATATACATACATATATATATATATATATATATATATATATATTTATATATATATATATATATATATACACATACATACATACACATATACATAATTTATAAACTACTATCTTTTTTATTTTTGTATTTTATACAAAGTAGAAGTGAATACATTTATTAAACAAAACATGAAATATTATTATTTATAATAGTTCATTCTATTTTAATCTACGAAGAAATTAATGTGTCAAGTAAAATTAAATGGTCATTAATTTAGCAAAGCTTATTGTTCAAAAAACCTATTTCAACGTCGTCAAATTCTCCCTAAGAAGTGAGTCACATATATAGTTGTTTTTTAAGCGTGATAGAACTTTAAGTTAAATCCCTATAGATAGTTATATCTAACCTAAAAACACCTATATATATATATATATATATATATATATATATATATATATATATATATATATATATATATATATATATATATATATATATATATATATATATATATATATATATATATATATATACGAGGGTGGTCCCAGAAGTACCCGACCCAACAAAGAAAACACAAAAATTTTGGAAAAAAATATATTTATTTTTCAACATAATCTCCTTTCAGCTTCATATACTTTTCCCAGCGATGTTCAATAAGTTTGATACCCTTTTTATAATAACTGTCTTGCTCCTCAAAATACCCATTAACTGCCGACATCACTTCTTCATCGTTGGGAAATCTTTGACCACTGAGCCATTTTTTTCAAGTTTGGGAACAGAAAATAATCCGAGGGGGCTAAATCTGGCGAATAGGGTGCATCAGGTAGCAATTCAAACTTTAATTCATTAATTTTGGCCATTGCAATAACGGATTTGTGAGCTGGTGCATTGTCTTGATGAAACAACACTTTCTTCTTAGCCAAATACGGCCGTTTTTGCTTGATTTCTTCACTCAAACGTTGCAATAAGTTCGCATAATACTCGCTGTTGATAGTTTTTCCTTTTTCAAGATAGTCAATGAAAATTATCCCACGCGCATCCCAAAAAAACCGACGCCATGACCTTGCCTGCATATGAAACAGTCTTCGCCTTCTTTGGAGCCGGTTCTCTCTTTTCAGTCCATTGTTTTGATTGTTCTTTTGTCTCGGGTGTGAAGTGATGGACCCATGTTTCATCCATGGTTATGAAACTGCGCAAAAATTTTTGCTTTGTTGCTGTGAAACTTCGCTAAACACTCAATTGAAACATCTTCACGACACTGTTTTTGCTGAGTGTGAGCAAACGCGGCACCCATCTTGCACACAGCTTTCTCATGTCCAAATTTTCAGATAATATGCGATGTACAGCACTTTTTGAAATGCCTACTATGCCTACTATGTCTGTTAGCTCGCGCACTTTCAGTCGACGATCATCCAGTACCGCTTTGTAGATTTTCTTCGCCATTTCTGGAGTCGTCACCTCATTTGGTCGACCACTGCGATGCTCGTCTTGGCAGCTCGTACGGCCTCGTTTAAACTCTGCTACCCAATATTTCACTGTTGTAAACGAAGGAGCAGACTCACCCAGAGTAGAATCCAGTTCAGCTTTTATATTGGTTGGGCTGAGGCCTTTCAAATAAAAGTATTGTATCACGTAACGATGACCAATTTTCTCCATTTTCACAAATTCACTGAAAACGTTCACTATTGATGGCTGCCAAACAAATACTAAACAACGTGACGTCCTCAAACTTGAAACATATGCTTATAGATTGTGTACTTTCTAATACAGTGATATTTTTCAAACAACTACCGCCATCTCTAGGTCAGGCCGGGTACTTATGGGACTACCATCGTGTGTGTATATATATATATATATATATATAGGTATATATATATTATATATCTCCCTTCCGCCTTCTGGTCTAATTTAACATTCATTGCTATGTACAAAAAACGCTGACCAGGCGGATTGGTGAAGATGCCATATATATATATATATATATATATATATATATATATATATATATATATATATATAGTAGGTATATATATATATATATATATATATATATATATATATATATATATATATATATATATGTATATATATATATATATATATATATATATATAGGTATATATGTATATAGAGAAAGAGAGAGAGAGGAGGGGGTGGTAGAGAGAGGGGGGGAGTTTTTCAATAAGAATGTCAGAACTTTGGCAGCTGGTGGCAGCCATGTTTGATTTTTTAAGCTCATTTTAACATTACAACTCGGTATAGTTTGGCAAATTATCATGGCACGTTTAACATTTGAACAATGTCTAGAAATTGTAAAAAATTTAATAGATTTATTGAAACAAATGTTTAATGAAACCATTATTTTACAAAATGAACTCATCAATTGACCAACAAAATCAAGTAATCTAACTCCATTGAATTATTTTCTGTGGGGTTATGTGAAATTGTTGGTTTATGCTGATAAAACACAAACAATAGAAGCATTAAAAAGTAACAATTAACGTGTAATTCGTGAAATTTTACCACAATTATGTGAAAGAGTGACTAAAAATTGGACTAAACGAATGAACTATATCAAGTGAAGTTATGTTATATTGTTAATGTAATAGATATGCTTGAAAATAATACAAAAAAAATAACTAACAAATAAAAACTTTTTTATTTTCATTTAAATTTTTAAAGCACTTGTTTGTAAAACCCTATACAGAGTAATAAATCATACCCAATATCGATACCAATACCCGATTCACTGTGTTAACTGTTAGATATAGTACTTACTTCCTAACCTCAAATTTGACACCCGATATATTTATGCCAAAATTGATGTATGGCACTCTGTACAAAACTATAAAATGTAAGGAAATCCTCCATATGATTTAGGTAATTTATCGAAAATATCCGATTTCTTACGAGTACGAATAGTTTGTTGGATTCTAATTTACGTGGCTTATAAAAAATATATATTTTAAATAACAGTTACTCCATTTAAATGAAATTTTGCAATTTTGTGGTATATAAATATTAGGTTGGCAAGTATCTCCCTTCCGCTTTTTTTTTTTTTTTTTTTTTTGTACATAGCTGCGAAATTCAAAAGACCAGAAGGCGGAAGGGAGATATTTGCCAACCTAATATATACGTTTATAGACAAAAAGAAATTTCATCAACGATATTTTCAATAAATTTGTTTTAAAAAGAAACATTTTTTTGCAGGGCACGAATAGTTTATTGTATGTATATATTGGGTTAACACAAAAGTCATTGCGTTTTTTATATTATGATTTTCAAAGCAATTTTATTAATATAAATAGCAAACATTAATCAATTATATATTGGCCGTTTTGTTCGATGACTTTTTGCCATCTTTCAGTCAACTTCATAATTCCGCTTTCGTAGAAAGTTTGGTTTTTAAAGGAAAAAAACTGAACTCACTCATTTTTGACAGCTTCATTGGAATCGAATGTTTTTCCATTCAAATGGTTTTTAAGTGAACGGAATAAATGATAATCCGATGGTGCAAGGTCAGGGCTATACGGTGGATGAGGCATCACTTCTCAGCCTAACGCTAATAATTTTTAGCGAGTGACCAAAGATGTGTGTGGTCTGGCGTTGTCGTGATGGAAGATAACGCCTTTACGATTTGCCAGTTCTGACCGCTTTCCCCTAATTTCTTTGTCCAATTCCATTAGCTAGCGACAGTAGACATCCGAATTGTAGGTTTGGTTCCTTGGTAGCAGACCAAAATAAACAATATCTTTAAAATCCCACCAAACACTCAGCAAAACCTTTTTTTGATGAATATCGGCTTTTGATGTCGATTGCGCAACATTTGAATTTATTACCCTTGTTTTATTTACTGAAAAACAGGAAAAAAAATTGTTCGGAACCAATTATCGTTTTTTGTATTTAGTTAATGTTTCGATTAGTGCGGTTTCAAACAGTCCGGCAAATCAGTGGAACCGATTAGCCGCACTATGCGAGGTATTCATATATATATATATATATATATATATATATATATATATATATATATATATACACACACAGATATATACATCCGTCCCTCAATTTATTCTGGATTTTTTTTACGCGAGTTTTTTTTTACATGGCAAATTATACCTCTATTTACACGGAACTTTTTTTATGCGGTATTAATTTACGCGGCACTTTTTATATGCAGTCAGATAGATTTCATTTTATATAATTTTTCATAGAACTTATTATATATACTAGAGTAACGCAAATTCTTATTTGAACGTATAAAAGTACGATATAAATATATAAAAGGTTGATTGTTTGGAATTACAGTAGCGATAGTGACACCGAATAAAATTTATCTACTTTTGTTTTCTAAAACGTCATTATTTTTTTGTTAAGCTATGTGAAATAAATATGTATTTCTACAACTTTACTAGCTTTTATTTCCAATATTTTTTTTATTCTACTGACAGACTCAATTTACGCGATTTTCATTCGCGTAAAACAAATCCACGTGGAACGGATACTCCGCATAATTTGAGGGACGGGTGTATATCTATATATATATATATATATATATATATATATATATATATATATATATATATATATATATATATGAGGTCGTTTGATAAGTTTGGTAAATTTATTTATTGTGTAATTTAATTAATTAATTTAATTAAATTTTGCAATTTATTTTTTCCTACTTTTTTACCATACTTATCAAACGACCATTGTATGGATGTATGTATGGATATATATATATATATATATATATATATATATATATATATATATATATATATATAGTAGAGAGAGAGAGAATAAATTTCGATATACACTTTAAAATATTTTTATGGAAATTAATCCGGAAATTTATATATTTATATATATATATATATATATATATATATATATATATATATATATTGCTATATGTGTTTATATATGTGAAACATGCGCAATCAAAATATTGGAACAAAGATAAAATATTATTACAGCATATTGAAAATAAAGTAAGGAAAAGTGAAAACTCAAGTAGCGAAATAATTGCAAATAAAAAAAATCACAATACAACAAATACGCGAATGGAAAGTACACATTAAAACATAAATATAATAAAGAAATCAATATGTAGTTGCATGTCACTTACTATTTTACATGTACGCGTTGATTTAATAAAATTGACATTTATATTTCAAATACGTTGTAAAGAATTAACCTGACGAAGTGCAATGGCGCATATAATATTTTTTTAAGAATATTTGACCTGCTTGAACAAATATATAAATATTTATACTACTTTCGAACTGGTTAAACAGCCATGAGCACCTTAAGAATATTGAACATCAATTAGAATAAGTAAATAATGAGATTAAATAATAACAGACAAGTATAATTAAAACGAACGATTTTTGTGAAAATATTTTATATTATATATTTTTTTTGAAAAATAAAATCGATTAGCGAGATAAATAATGAAATATGTTTACGTTATTCATTAACAAAAAAGTAACAAAATTACTAAAAGGAAATAACTGTAAAATGTAAATTCGTTATCTTTTTATTTCATGATTAATTTTCAAACATTTCAATATTGAAATATCTATCCTTTTCAATTCGCAGTATTTAAATTATATTTATATATATATATATATATATATATATATATATATATATATATAACAGTTATATTAAAATATAATTTTAATTTTTATAATTTGATTTGATTTATTATTGGTTCGCAATATTATCTGATAATTTTAATCGCATATTTTTGAATGATTTATTTTCGTTATAAATATTAAGATAAGCTTGAAGGTATTAGCTGCTCTCATTTATATATATTTTTTTAATATTATTTAATTTAAATGAAAAACAATTTACAGTTGATCACAAAAATATTGACCTACTCAGCACATCCAAGAGATATTATAAATTTGATCGACTTTGAATTAATGTAAAGAATGAAGAAATATATCAGGTAACCAAGAAAGTTGTATCGTTTTTGAGATTAAAATAAAATTACTTATATCTTTTATTTAAAACAACTTTATATATTAAAATATCTATCTTCACATTGAACTACCTTTTTACAATTAGAAGACAATTTACAAATTTCGTTTTCATAAAATTCAAAATTTTTATTTCAATAAAAATAAAAAACTTTTAACGTTGTGTCACTCTTAAATTGTTTATCATGTATACGATTATTCAGAAATAAAATTAATTGAAACGTAATAATAATATGTCTGGTGAATACGAGGGATGAGGAGAAGTTTCCACCATAAATTCATTAACTTTCTTCATGTTATTACCGATGATCATATATCTTTCAAAAATAAAACTCTTTGGGAAATTCGAATCCAGTGTTTGTTGTTTTTATTGAGTTTTTTAGGTTGGTTTTTAAATTTGTAGCTGACCTTATAATATAGGTCTGATTTTTTTAAGATCATTTTGACATTTCAACACAGTATAATTTGGCAAATAAAAATGTAACGTTTAACACTTCAACAATGCTTATAAATTGTAAAAACTTCAATAGACTTATTGAAATAAATATTTATTGAAACTATTATTTTACAAAATGGACTCGTCAATTGGCCATCAAAATCATGTAATCTAATTCCATTGAATTATTTTCTGTGAGGTTATGTGAAATCATTGATTTATGTTGATAAATCAGAAACAACAAAAGTATTAAAAATAAACACTGAATGTGTAATTCATGAAATTGAATCACAATGATGTAGAAGTGACTAAACTTGGATTAAACTAATGCTCTATATCAAGCGAAGTCGTGGTGGTTATTTGAGTGAAATTGTTTTCCATCATTAATGCTATAAAATATGCGTAAAAATAATAAAAAATAATTAATTAATTCAATACTTTTTGTTTTATTTTCATTTAAACTTCTGAAACGCTTATTGGAAAATCCTATATTTTATTTGGAGAAATGTATTGCATCCGATAGTGATTATTTTGATTCATAAAAACTTTTTTAAAAAGTTACAGATATTTGAAATTCCATTAGAAAATTTGTCATTTCACATGCAACATTCTAACATAAACTTTTTTGCTTTTCATATTTATTCACTTTGCAGAACAATTATCTGTTTATATTTTGCATAAAGCCACTAAATAGAAGAGCTCAGAAGATGTTATTAAGATTTGTTTCAATTAAATTTGACCTTCATTTACGAGTACATGCATTTTTGTTACTTATCGTATACAGATTTTATTTATAATTGTATGTGTTTAAATAAAAAAATAAATTAATTACATTTATAGAAATGATAATGTATAAAATTAGACTATATATATATATATATATATATATATATATATATATATACATATACAACAGGGGTCATTTGATAAGTATGGTAAAAAAGTAAGAAAAACTAAATTGAAAAATTTAATTCAGTTAATTAATTAATGAAATTAAACAATAAATAAATGTACCATACTTATCAAACGACCATCGTATGTATATATATATATATATATATATATATATATATATATATATATATATATATATATATATGTTACTTTATGTTAATTAAACTTAACAATATTGATTTTTAAAATGGTTTTATCCTATCTATAGTTCATCTATTGAAAGTATATAAAATATTTTACGTGCTTTATTGCTGCATCGTTCATATCTTTTTTAACTCTTTAAACTCGAATGTCACGCTGGAGGTGACAATACAAATTTGCTAAAAAATTCGTATGTTACCTCTGAGGTGGCAACACTAATCATTAGCTTTTATGGCATATTTTTTAGCCGATTGTTTTTATTTATTAGTTTAGTACTGTTATATCAACACAGCCAACAAATAATTATCTTTTCGTTTCTCTTTCACACACCATACATACGTACATACTATGATCACTACGCAGTTTTAAACGTAAATAAGTAGTTTCCTTAGTGGAAGATTTCAGACTAGCAACAAAAACACGGGGTAGGCCGTAAACATCAGATTTGTAAAATCAACTTGATATAAAACTTCACATTTTACAACCAGATCTACAAGGGAAACATAATGATTGTATGGTCTGTTCAAACAAAAAAATTAAGGGAGGAAGGAAAACAACAGTTTATTTTTGTGAAACGTACTAAAGATATCCTTTCCTTCCTATTCGTATTGGAGATTGCTTTAAAAATTACCATACTTTAACAAATTAAGAAATAAGTTATATAATAATAAATAAAACAAAAACAATACATTTTATAAATTGTATATAATCTAATCTAACTTACCTAAAAATACATACAAATAGACACGTAACAACATTGAAACAAAATCGAGTTCAAAGGGTTAATTATTATGATGTTGCCGTATTTTTTTAAAAAAAGTTTATGTCAAATCTTTTAATTGACATAATTATACAGAAACTAACCAAATTCCTACATACACTAGAGTTCAAATAATCGATGTCAATATAAATATAGCACCTTTCAATATATTAATCTTTTCACACAAACATGTGTATGAAATCAGAGAAAGATCGAAAAGAAAGTAATGTTCAACATGATCGTAACAAAATAATATATGAACGTTACTTTTTTAAAGCTTGTTACAATTATCTTTATCAACAAAAATTGACTCGTTTTCCATTTTTATAACGTCGATTAAGTTGTTGACAAGCAGTCCTGCCAACTGTATACCGAGTTGTATTTAATTAATTGGCAACGGTATGAAATGTATTGAAAGAAAGTGCGAATTTGAAATTTTTCTGTGCTGTCCTGTCAGACCGATTGCGTGGGTAATGATATAAAATGTGATTCCGGATATCGATTGACACTGACATCTCGTACAATTCGTGCTACTCGCATCAATGATTTATAGAAGTAGTTGAATTTATCGATTTATTAGTAAATACGTATTACATGCTCGCCAAAGTATTATTTTTTTTATTTTCAATATTGTAGATAATAAATAAGTAAAGAAGAAAATAAGTTGAAAGAACGTGTTTTAGCTCAATAGGTCATAGGATTAATTACAGATAGGAATTTGAAAAACGTATGTGTTTAATAATAAGAAAATGACTGTGTAATGTAGAATTATTTATAGTACCATAATACTTTGATTATAATATTTTAAAAAAATAAATAAATATAAAAATAAAACATTCAAATATCATATCATATATATATATATATATATATATATATATATATATATATATATATATATATATATATATTTTATGTCATTTGAAAAACTAATTTTATTTTATTTTTATGTTTGGCTTAATATTTGAGTCGGCATTAAGTATTTTTAATTGAATTACAAATATATTTTTCATTGTTACTAAATTATACACTTTAAACACAAATCTAATTTTTATTTATAATTAACACATTACGGTCCGCAGTATTTCGCGCTAGATTTCATCTAGAATCAGGCGAATTTCGCAAAAAATGCACAAAAATAACTTCTTCATAAAATCGATGTAATTCTTAAACCAATGAACATTTTGAAATGAATTTTCATATCTGTCTATAAAAGTGTTCGATGCATAAATATATGTAAATATAATAGTGGTTTTCAATCTGTAATGAATGTACCAGCATGATAAAGTATAAAAAACAGATGCTTTATACTACACATAGTTTATTATAAAAAACACTTTTTAGCGTAAAAAAACATCTAGAAGGAATAAAAATATAATAAATTACATGAAACATATATTCTATATACAGAAGTTATTGGAAAAAAAT
>CP092091.1:41207990-41232990 GCA_029203775.1 Neoneuromus ignobilis
ATAAATACACTTGTGTTGACAATTATTTTGCTTGTTTGTTGTATAATGTACATAATAAATAACTGGTTGATTGAAAATACATGTTTATGTATTTTATAAGTACTTTCAATAAATGAAATTTTATTTGTACCTAATTTCTCTAGTGAATTTGTGGTAAGAGTCATATGATGTAATGTACATATTTTCATGTTTCTCTTACAAAGATAATTCACAAAATTTAGCACAAACATATATGTGTACAATCAGTTGAAAAATACATCCCAAAATAATAACTAATTAACAATAATTATATTTAAAAATTGAAAACATTTTCAATTTATTGGGAAATTAATTTAATATTAATAGGGGTAAACAAGTTGATTCAATTCTTTTATATATTGTTATAAAGGGGAAAAATATTTTTTAATTTAATTCACACCGTATAATTTATGATATTAATTTTCGTGATAGAAAATATAATTAATTGAACTGGTGTTCAGAAGATCAGTAATAAATATATTTCCAAAATATTTTTTTTTCTATAAAATATTTATTAGCTTTTCAACTGTGTCCATATTTGAACCTGACTATTCGCATTCATAATATAAGTGTTTTTTAAGCGTAATTGAACTTTAAATTGAATTCGTATCGGAAGTTCAATCTAACCTAAAAACACCCTTATCATACTTTTATATATACATACACACATATGTGTATCTATATATTTAAATCTATCTATCTATCTATCTATCTATCTATCTATCTATCTATCTATATATATATATATATATATATATATATATATATATATATATATATATATATATATATATATCTATCTATCTATATAAAGATGTTTCTAGGTTAGATTGAAATTTCAATAGGAATTCAATTTAAAGTTCAATCACACTTAAAAAACATCTATACTTGGATATTAAAGTTTAAAATTTGAAAAAATTGTACCAAATAAATTATTCATTTTTCTTTTCGTTTTATGTTACTATTAAATATAAAGAATAAACAATTCTCAATACTATTTATTATTACTATAAGTAATAAATAGTACACTTTTCATAATAAATGACTGCCCATTTCCATTTGAAATTTTTCACATGTACTGTTTCTGTTTCTGTGTGTTTTTCTTTATAAGTATTTTTCTATACTTGTTTGTATTGCTTGAAGTTACTGAATTATTTAGGAAATTAAGACCATGTTTCACTGCAATTAATAAAAGCAGGTAGAATATATTGATCAAAAATATTTGTTAAACATAAAGGAATATTTGACTTCATAATATGACATTCTTCTGAATTCACATTATTACTCCCTTGTTCATGTGATCTAAAATATTTTTTTACTGTAAGTGAGATGTTTAAGATACTCATATTTTTCAATTTTTCTATTTCTGTTCTTTTTAAATCGATTTTTCTTCGATCTGAAAATTCAATTAAATTTTTGTTTTCACAAGTTTCGTCATAAGATCAATATTTTGACTAATTTTATCTATTTTTTTCAAAGTCATATGGACTTATGAAATTAATAATGCCATTATTGATAAATCTTACATGATTAAAAGTTTCATCACTTACTTTTTTTCTTCAGATTTCTAATTAAGTGTCTCTAATTCCTTCTTTTAATGACATTGTTTATAGATTTAATATTACCGCTTTGCCTTGTCACTTCTTTTGTAAATTAAAATTTCATTATTTCTTCATGTATTTTTTCTTTGTGAATTTGTACGAAGGATATAATATTTATATAAATATTTTTTTAATGTTTAAAATATGTTTCTTCAATTTTCTAATTCTTCAATTATATATATATATATATATATATATATATATATATATATCTTAAAAAATGGTCCATTTTTAGAGATGAAGTTATCGCCGAATTTATGTTTCAAAACTTTATTGTTTCGGTCGAAGTATGGCACGTGGCACCATCCAGCTGAAACCATATTTCTTCCAAATCGACGTCATGCAAATTTGGAAATAAATAGTCATTGATCATCGTTCTATAACGTACACCAGGCGTCGGCAACCCATGACCCGCAGGTCATCAAGTGACCCATTTGATAATTTCAAGTGACCCACTTGAGTTCCGCAAATAAACTATAATATATAAAAATAAATTATAAAAACTTTTTTTGAGGAAATTGAATCGAAATAGGGAGATTTGCTGTTACATTCTGAAATACGATGGTAAGTCAAGGCAAAGTTCTTAGTAGATTTGTAGAGTGTTTTGATGATATACAAATATTTCTTTACGCAATTGGTGAAAATGATCTTAAACTCAATGATAAACAATGGTTTTTAAGACTTTTATTCTTAACAGACATAATGAACCATTATAATGATTTCAACGTACGTCTCCAGGGAAAGAACCACACAATTTTGAAAATGTACGAGGAATGGAAGAGTTTTTCTTCAAAATTAATATTATTTGAAACTGATATAAAATTTAAAATATTTCTTTTATTTCTTTTGTTAAAAAGCCAATATGAGAAAAAAATCGATGAAAGAAATCTAAATATGTTCGAAAGTAGGATTTTGAACATTAGAAGTGAATTTGAAAGTAGATTTCAAAGATTTAAGAAGCACGTGAAATGTTTACATTTATAATAAAGCCCGACGAAATAGACGAAAATATTTTAAATTTGCAGTATTTTGAATATTTTAAAATTGATAATTTAAGTTTAGAAATGATTGATTTCAAAAGTTCAATGTTGTGGACAGATAAATTCAAGACATTGCGGAAAAATTGAGAAAAAACGGAAGATAATCACTTCTCATGATATCAACGTGTTTGGCATCACTTTCTACGAAGTTTTCATCTTTGGAAAAAAATAGTTGTGTCATTTTCCGCGTTCGATTCTACTTATAAATGTGAGCAAATATTTTCACACGTGAAATTTATTTTAAGTAAGAACAGAAGCAGCTTAATTACCGAAAATTCAGACGCTTGCATTTGTCTCAAGGCGACTAATTATAAACCAGACTTGACTAAATTGACATCACAAATTCAACATCAGGGGAGCCATTGAAAACAACGAAAACGTTTATAAATAAAGTTCATTAATTAATGAACTGAAACTTGACAATTATATTTGTTTTTATAGTAATTACAATTATAATTTTGAATTTTTATGTTTTAAAAGCATCTTGTAATTATTTTCTCAATAAAATTTATCTTATTATTCACTAAAAGACTGTTTTAAAATGAAAATACCACTGACCCGAATCGTCTTCTTAATAATCACATTTTCGCTGACTTTGACCCGCAGCCCAAAAAGGTTGCTGACGCCTGACGTACATCATTGACGGCAACGTGCTCTTTGGTTTCATTTCGAAAAAAATAAGGTCTGATGATCCTATCGGCGTTTAATTCACATCATACGCTGCATTTTTCTGGATATAATGGACTCTTGTGACTCACTCGAGTATTGGTCCCACTTCAAATGCGGTAATTTTGCTTACTAACACACCCAATAAGTCAAAAATGAGCCTCATCACAGAACAAAATTTTGCGGTAGAACAAAGGGTCAGTTTACAGTTTATTGTGAACCCATTCACCGAACATTCGATACAAACAATGATCATGTAGCTTCAATTCTTGAACCAGTTGGATCTTGTAAGGATGCAGACTAAGATATTTACGCAAAATTATCCATGTAGTGGACAGACAAAACCCAAGTTGCTGCGAACGATGACGAATCGACAAATTCGGGTCTTCACTCACATTATCGTTAACAGTAGTACTATTTTCTTTGGTACGCACGTTTCTACGCTTTGTTGGTGTTTTTGTATCACGTAGTAAATAAGTTGTGCGAAATCTATCGATGGTTTTGTGAATAGCTTGCTCCGATGACCGATTATTTTCACCGTAAAATTCACAGTGTTCTATAAATTTAGTGAACAGAACACTGATTTTTGAAATAAATTTCCACAATTTAAAAACATTGCTCAAGTATAAAACGTTTCATAACAATTTGCCAAAGTATATTGAATTCAAATGATACTTAGAGCGCACAAACTTACAATTGACTTGACAGCTATTATTATCAAAAGTTCTATCTAACTAAAAAAAAAACATTCTTTATATATATATATATATATATATATATATATATATATATATATATACATATATGTAAAGTATAAAAATATACTAACATTGTATATAATATGTGTATATTTGCACATAAACCATAAATTTCAATTATGTAAATACGCATATAAGAATATGTGGTATTCTGTTGAATAAATGTGACAATTTGTTGAACATTGGTTTTCTTCAATTCCATTTATGGCCAATGGACCATCCGTCTTATTATTTATTTATTACGACCTTGCAAATAAATTCATATTGCGTTGACGTATACACTTAACCTTTTGTTAGCAAGGTTACAATTACGTTTGAGGTTAATACACTTGATATATTCTTTACAATAAGGAGCGTATCTAAAAATACTCCAGTTGTCGCACATGTCGACGACTCGCCTACAAATTGTATTATATATTTATATCTCATTTTAATAACGTTAATATAGCGAGACATAATTTTAATGGAATTGATATAAGTTGCATGTGGCGTATTTAACAGAATCGATTGTTCGGAACAACCTGCGTTTGGAATTGAGATGTTACGGAGATTAGAATGTACTTGTGTTTAGTTTCTCTTTTTTGATATTGACATATAGAATCGGATTATTAAATTCTTTGCAGTCGACGCGAAACACGTTTTTTATACATACCTCGCGTAACGTATCTTGTACTTTAATTACTACATCTGACGGAAATAAAAAAAAAATAAAAACGTAATTGCGAAAGGATGAAAAAAATTCATAAGAGATATGTAAAGAAATATGTGGAAACCAGTATTTAATTTCTATATTTGACATAAACGTGATTACACAAAACTCTATCTTCAAATAATTTTCAGTATAGTTGAAACGAGAGTTATTTGTAATAATTATATCGTGTCTGATTTATTAAAATGTTTATATTAAAGATGTAGACTCTAAAATAAATATTTCTTTTTTAAGAAAAAGAAATTGAATTATTCTGTGTACATTTTTAAAAATTCATCTTAAAAAACATATATGTTTTACATAATACAAAAATCAATTTGAAACAAAATACTGATTAAATAATTTAAAAAAAATTGCAAAAATTGGAAAACAAATATGAAATCATATAAAATTGCAAACAGAATGATAGATATAATATAGGGTCAAGAAATATGTGCATAGGGTGGTGTGGTGTATAAGGAAACATGTGTTTAGTTTCTTTTTAATAAAGCACACATCTAAGGGTCACAATTGGATGATCCTATGTATATTTTAATTAAAAATAATGTTCATGTTTTAATAATCTTTCTTTTAATTCATACAATATTTTTTATTTGCAACAAATATTAGTTTCCAAAAAATGTAAAAAACTGCTTTGTTGTTTTAATCAAAGAAATTATTAAATGTCAAAAGACTCAAATTTAGTCGTGCAAAACATTAGGTGTGATTGGAATTTTATCAGTTAAAAAATTCAGTTTAAAATTGAAAATTTTTATTTCTCCTTAAGTTAATAACCATTATATAAATGTATACGAGGATAAAATATTTGTTATTATACTTAGAAATTGGACGAAGTATATATTAAAATGTACATAAAATTAATTAATTAATTAATTACAAAATGTATTAAAGAAATTTGAAAAATGCAAGAATGAAAGTTGAATTTTTGTAAAAAAAATATTGATTTTATGAGATACTCTCAAAATAGTGTAATTAATGCTTTAAAATCAGTAAAAATTATTAAAACTCAGCCGTTTATGAAAAAAATAAAAACTATCGAATCAATATTCATATGTTATTTTTGATTGAATTAATTTAGAGCATTCTTTTAAAAATCAAAGCATTTAACTTTTTTAACAAAAAATATACTTATATGTGCTTTTAATTTATTAGAAAAAAATTATTAGAAGTTGTCAATAAATTCTTCTTTATCTTTCAGTTCGATTTTTTTTTTATCTAAAAATTCATTGAACATTATTTTGGCTGAGGTTTATCATAAGACAAATATTTTGATTTTTTTAACTATTCTTTGAGTTTATCTGGGATTGTTAAAAAAATAATAATATGAGAAAATCGTAAATGATTAAGCATATCTGTATTTATTTTTATTCTTTCATACTAAATACTTCTTCTAATGTAGATGTAAATAGTTTTAGTGATATCACATCACCCTCTATCACTTCTTTTATAATATTAAATGTTCCTGTCTCTTCGTGTACTTGTACAGGGGATGTAGAATTTCTGTAAATATTTCTTAAGAATTCAATGTATACTTGTTCAATTATTTGATTCTTTGTGCTCTTTTCTACTAAATTCACTTTGAAATCCTGTTTGCTATAGTGGCTGTGAGAAATATTTATGCACTTCATATACTGGCTTCTTCTCTTCGTATCATTTTGTACCTTTCAAACAGTCAAGCGTTTCTTAACCAATCATTTATAGTTTACTCTATTTAAATTCAGTCTTTTTACCTTGTTCAAATTTTTCTTGTATTTTTTAACAATGTTTCCACTTGATTCTTAAACTAAGTCCTCCTCTAGTTCTAGTACTTCCTATTCATATCTCCGAAATTTACTTCATAATATCACTCTTCAACTGTTGATTAACACGTTAAGCGCCATTTCAGTCACCAGTGACTGACACCGAACTTTCCATTCAGAGGCCGCCGTCATTCACCGGCCGCTAGCATTTCAGCCGGTGACTGACATAGTGGCCTAAACAGAAAGTAAGGCAAAATAGGCTTGGCGTTTAACGTGTTAATATATTCAAACCATTTTAGTTCCTTCTTACTCGATGTTTTTTTGATTAACTTCTACTCTTTTTCTCTCATTTCTAATTCTGCCCCTTTTTATCTTTTCAGTACATTTTTAGTGATATTTTGTTTCAATAGTTGTGGTCTAGGTGTTTTGGTTGAGATGATCACCTTTCTGTTCTGTACAATAAAGTAGATAATAAAACAATTTTGTATATTTTTAATGTGCGTGTGAAACTCAGCTCTTGTTTATCATTAACAATTTAATTTAGTTTATAATAAATGTTTACATAGTGCGACTAAAGTTTGATATTTTAATTTTAGGAAATTATTTTTTCGGTATATAAGTAAGGATTTTATAAATTTCAATTATATTGAAATTTTGGTATCAAAATATTGTTTAATTAAAGATACATCTATTTTGGTTTATACAAGAAATAATATTTCGAAAATATTATAGCAACTAATATAAAATCTATACTTGTTTGTGTACTTGCCTCTATATTTATTTATTCTAAAATATTTTTTTCGATTAACTCTTTGTGGTCAATACAATGTTGCAATACTAATACATTGTTTTACCTGAATTTCAAACCACAACAATCTATATTTCCATTAATGAAAGAATTTTATGACTAACTCGAGGTTTGAATACAACGTCTAGTGTCAAAGGTGAATGTCTAGACCATTAGACAAAGACTATAATGTACCTAAGAAAAATACTAAATCTTAGAAATGAGTCATTGTTTGTTTATATGGAACACATTACATGCGGTTGTTCTGTCTCGTCTAAGAATAACTTAATGTTAAATGTTAAGTAATGCTAACACTTTCTTACTGTTCATTTTTATTGTATTACTTCAAGTTGTAAATTTACATTTATTAATTATAACTTTATACGTGACATATTACTTTAAGCGATATGAACATTATAAAATTTATTATACAATAATGATTTTAAATATATTATTCTTTGTTTTATTAAAAAATGGCATTTTGTAAAATTAGAGTTAGAAATTTGAAATGAATGAAAAAAATATTTTGTATTATGAACTTTTTATATCTTCGGGTTTTCAATAATTTTTCTTATCCATCAGGTGTTTTTCTTTATATATATATATATATATATATATATATATATATATATATATATATATATCTCCTATACATAGCTGCGAAATTCAAAAGACCAGAAGGCGGAAGGGAGATATTTGCCAACCTAATATATACATACGAGTATATATATATATATATATATTAGATCGTGTATATTAAATATCGGATTATTCAAAGAGAAATAAAAATTAATTTTTTATTCCAAATAATCATTTTATTAATCAAAATAAGCACCATTAGCCTGTATACACTCTTTCCAACAAGTTTCCAACAAAAAAATCCTCTTTTGAAACAGTCTTTGTTTTTAGAAGACACAAAGTCTGAAAAGGTTCTTTCAACCTCATTCATTTATGAAAGGTCTAACTTCGAATGCAGTGTTCCAAACTGCGAAGTAAGTGGTAATCTGTTGGTGAAAGATCAAGCGAGTATGGAGGTAACCTAAGTCGTTTAGCTTTTTCAAGGTTATTTCCGCTACATGCGGTCTTGCATTTTCGTGAAAGAGGATGAATCAATGTCTCTTGGTTAATGCAGGGTCCATTTGTACAAGTTTTCCATGCATTTCTTCAATTTCAAGACAATATGACTGAAAAGTTATCGTTTATCCAGGCCCCGAGAATGAATAATGAAAGATACCCCTTGCAGCGATACTCCATACTGTCACCATAATCTTTTGCCCATGTAGAGATGGCTTCAGTGTGTGTCCTGGATGTTCACCACGATTAACCCACTGTCCCGATCGCTCTTTTTGTTGTCGTAGTTGATTCATTTTTCATTGCAGGTTACAATTCTCCTCAAAAAAGTGTCCTATTGTTCCTCAAATAAAACGAACTGTAAATTTCAAATCTTCGCTAAATTTCCTGATCATTCAAATCATGTGGAACCCATTTGTCGAGCTTTTAAACCTTTCCCATGTTCTTAAGATGGTTACTGATGATTTCGTAACACACCTCAAATTCTTTGTGCGAGAGAAGACAATATTCGAGAGAGATTAGCTTCCACTAGCGCTCGAAGAACGACATTATCAACAAGGACAGGTGATTTCCGCGAGGCTTATTCTTTAAGTCTTTTTCTTCACAACGAAATTTTTCGAATCATCTCTGTACGGTTCGTTCATTAACGGTACCATCGCTATATATATTATTGATATTACAAGCGGTATGTGCCGCGCTACCAATTATTACCCAATTTGAACTCACAAAAAAATAACCCTTAATTTCTTGGTCGACACCATTATGTAGCATTTCTGCAAAAATTACAATTATTCGAAATTTTTTAAAAAAATAAACGATAACTTACTGAAAACAGTGTGGACTTTAAATGAGCACAAAAGACTTATAACTTTTAAATATATAGCTAATCACTTGAACGATTAACTTGTGACTGATGAGAAATCTGGCATTTCATATTACACCACCTAATATATATTTATGTACATAAGTTATATGAAACACATATAACTTTCTCAAGGCTGGTCACACGGGAACAGCATACATTATCCACGTGTTTGATTGTAGAATAATAATTCCCTTAAGAAGTAAATAGAACTATAAAAAACGCGACAATCAATTTTTGAAGTAAATAAAATATCGTAATAATGAGAACTAGAGGTTTCTTTGTTACTTATTACACTTGGTAACAGCA
Organism: Neoneuromus ignobilis; assembly: GCA_029203775.1. Classification (NCBI taxonomy): domain Eukaryota; kingdom Metazoa; phylum Arthropoda; class Insecta; order Megaloptera; family Corydalidae; genus Neoneuromus; species Neoneuromus ignobilis. Next base: position 41,217,551 of record CP092091.1, read on the forward strand.
GTTCTACACTGGACGTTGCAAGAACAACATCAATTCTAAAATAGAGGATGCAACCAAGAAGAACTCTTCAAGTCACTGTTGTTGATTGATAATTGAAGAGCCTGATTTTAAACGTTGTAATTGATTGATTGATAAATAAAAATATGTTTATTTTAAAAATCGTACTTTCGATTATTTAAAAATAAAACTCATACACATATGTACTATATATTTGAAAATATGCAAGCATAAAAAGGACATAAATATTTTCACGTTAGTAGAAAATCTTCGTCACTAATATTTAATATGTAATCCTTTTGTCTTAATTATATAATACAGTGTACGCAAAAATAGTTTCATTATTTTCCACTGTTATTGATTTAGTTATAAAAAATCTAAAAGTTAAAAACTGATAAGAATACGTACACTTGTTTTCGTCGACGAATAATTGCGCCTAATTTTTTTTAAATTTATTTAATTTTTTGTTATATTTAATGAAAAAATTAAAAAAAAATGGATTGTTAAACTTTAATCATATTTATTAACAAGGCTTTTATCCAGCAGTGAATAGAAAAAGGCTAATATATTGGTGTATGCATGTATGTATGTATGTATGTATGTATGTATGTATGTATGTATGTATGTACGTACGTATGTATGTATGTACGTACGTATGTATGTATGTATGTATGTATGTATGTATGTATGTATGTATGTATGTATGTATGTATGTATGTACGTACGTATGTATGTATGTATGTATGTATGTGAGGGTCGTTTGATAAGTATGTTAAAAAGGTAAGAAAACTAAATTGAAAAATTTAATAAAATTAATTAAATTAAACAATAAATCAATTTACCACACTTATCAAACGACCTTCATGTATATATATATATATATATATATATATATATATATATATATTAGGTCGTGTAATATAAAATGTCTAATTTTTATTATATTTCCAATATAATAATCCGATATTTTATAAGACACGATCTATATATGTATGTATGTATGTATGTTTGTAGGTATGTGTTTATATGATTAGTGAGAAAAAAGACTATAATATATGTTTATGTATAAAAACACATTAATGTACATATAATCTTGATATAAATTATATTAAACTTATAAACACGTATCCAGCAAAAAAGGTATTTAAAAGTACGCGTGAAATATAGGAGGATATAAATCGATTATTGACTATGTAATACTCAATAAATCAAATGTGCAAACATGAAACGTGAGAGTTTCTAGAGGAAGCTACATAGACCTCGATTATTATCTATTGATTGCAAAAATGACTTTAATAACTAGTTGAAATAAATTACAACAGAACAATCTAATATAAAATGTCAAATTCGTTTCAGTTGCCATAAAAAGTATAAATCAAACGTCGTGAGATGTATTAATCAGCTAAGAAAAATACATCGAATTAATGAATGAACTTCTGTTGATGTAACATTGTTTACATAAAAAATACAAAATTAAGAAATATATATGTTATATATATATATATATATATATATATATATATGTAATTAAAAATAATTTTTATTTATAAAATAAATATAATTATATCGAATTTTCAAAAATATTTATAAAAGTTTTATTCTTTAACATAACTCTTTATTAACACATATAACTCCTTTAAATTTATAATAAGGTAAAATTAACATAATTCTGAATATATAGTGTAATATTGAATGAATCTGAAGGATGGTAAAGAATAGTAAGTAAGTTAATGAGTGTATGTGTTTGTATTTGTGTGTGTTCATATGTGTGAGTTTGTGTATGTGTGTGTGTCTAAACCCTTGAATCTCATTTAGGCCAACCTTTTTATTACTCTATGTATGTACATATATATATATATATATATATATATATATATATATATATATATATATATGTATATATATATATATATATATATATATATATATATATATATATATATATATATATATATATATATATATATATATATATATATATATATATATATATATATATGTATATATATATATGTATATATATATATGTATATATATATATATATATATATATATATGTATATATATGTATATATATATATATGTATATATATGTATATATATATATATATATATATATATATATATATATATATATATATATGTATATATATATATATATCATCATAACGAGGACGAAAGCCACAATGAATGCTAACATTCATTGGTATTTGGTCATATTCACCACGCTGACCAGGCGGATTGGTGAAGATTTTTTATTCGGGGTTTACTCCCTTCTCGACAGTTATTTTTTACAAGATGAGGTTGTCGGCCTTCATGCTCAACCCTCGACTTGAAAACGAGGGACTCTCCGACTGGGAATCGAACGCAATCTCCCGCATGACACGCGGTGATGCTAACCACTGTACTACCCAGTCGGTATATATATATATAGGAATACGAGGTCAGACAATTAAGTAATGCGACAAAATTCAAAAATCGAGTATATTTAAAAATTAAGGTACATCGCTGCGATCCCCTTCAAAGTAGTCCCCTCCCGCATCTATACACTTATTCCAGCGAGTTTTCCAGTTTTCGTAACAATTCTGGACAACTTCTTGTGGGACCTCTCCGAGTACCCTCGTCACAGATTCTTGGATATCTTCAACGGAGTCAAAATGTCGACCTTTGACGATTTTTTTCATATGGGGGAATAGGAAAAAGTCGCAGGGTGACATGTCCGGTGAATAGGGCGGTTGTGGTAACGTTGCGATGCCTTTAGACGCCAAAAACTGAGAGACACTGAACGCACTGTGACAGGGAGCATTGTCGTGATGCAGAACCCAAGTCTTCGCGATCTCTGGACGCACTCTGAGCACCCTTTTTCGTAATTTTTCGAGCACATTGCGGTAGAATACTTGATTTACGGTTTGTCCAGGTGGTACGAACTCTTTGTGAACCACCCCTTTGCTGTCGAAGAAGCAAATCAACATGGTTTTCACTTTGGACTTGCTCATTCTCGCCTTCTTTGGCCTTGGTGCTCCAGGGGACAGCCACTGTTTGCTTTGTCGTTTAGTTTCGGGGTCATATTGAAAGAACCAACTTTCATCACCAGTAATAACTCGATCGAGAAGAGTAGGATCACTTTCAACCTGCTCGAGACAATCTTGAGCAATGTTCTCTGTTCCATTTTCGTGACATGCACTACTCGCGCGTTGTTACAAAACACTAAACAACTGGCGAAGAAATGATCGTACGAGGGTGGTCAACACTTCATCCAACGCTGCTCTAGTTTGTTGATCCCTTCCGAATAATAGGATTTGTCCAAGTCTGTAAAATAGTCATTCGTTCCTGCAATCACCTCCTCGTTCGAATAAAATCTTTTTCCCGCGAGCCATTTCTTCATATTAGGGAACAAATAATAGTCCGATGGAGCCAAGTCTGGAGAATAGGGGGGATGTGAAACGATTTGGAACCCTATTTCCATTAGTTTTGCGGCCACAACTGCTGAGGTGTGAGCTGGTGCGTTGTCGTGATGAAAGAGGACTTTTTGTGGGTTAATCGGGGACGTTTTTCTTGCAACTCGGTTTTCAAACGATCCAATAACAATGAATAATATGCACCTGTAATGGTTTTACCCTTTTCCAAATAGTCGATAAAGATTATTCCTTGCGAATCCCAAAAGACAGTCGCCATATCCTTCCCGGCCGAAGGAATTGTCTTCACCTTTTTCGGAGCAGATTCCCCCTTGATAACCCATTGTTTAGACTGCTCTTTGGTCTCAGGAATGTAGTGATGTATCCATGTTTCATCTACAGTGATGGACGCTTAAAGTCCTGCGGATTTCGCTGAAACAGCTGCAAACCGTTCTTGCAACACTTCACACGACCTCGTTTTTGGTCGATCGCGGCACCCACCTGGCGGATAGCTTTTTCATGTCCAAATGTTGATGCAAAATATTATGTACCCGTTCACACGAGATGCCTACAGCACTAGTAATCTCACGCACTTTCACTCTTCTGTCGTCCATCACCATATCATGGATTTTATCAATGATTTCTGGAGTGGTGACCTCAACAGGGCGTCCAGAACGTTCAGCGTCTTTTGTGCTCATATGGCCACTCCGAAAATTTTGAAACCACTTATAAACCGCACTAATCGAAGATGCAGAGTCACCATAATGTTTATCAAGCTTCTGTTTAGTCTCCTGAGGCGTTTTGCCTTTAATGAAGTAGTGTTTAATCAACACGCGAAATTCTTTTTCGTCCATTATTTGACAATCACTCGATTTCCTTGATTCCAACGATTGTCAAACACAAAGGAATAGACCGATATGGCTGAAACTTGATGTGTGTTCTTCCAAGAGGTGCTACTAATTAAAAATAACCTCGATATGCACCAGTGGTGCCATCTTTCGGAATTTACACGGACTTATCAAACGACCTCATATGACATTGAAATAAATGTTTTGAATTTTAGGAAAATTCAGTGATTACCAATGATAATAAAGAAAAATAAGAAGTAAACGGATAAATATGAACGAAAATCAAAGTTACTGACGTTATAATAAGAATAAAAGTAAGAGAATAATGAAAAGTTACTTTTGAACTATTCAACAGTTAGTTACTTTTAGGTCAATTTTTGTATATTATTGTTTTAAAAAATAATTTGTACTTTTATAGACATACACACTTTTTGTAATTTATTAAAAGATAAGATCAGTTTTTGCGCGTTGCTCTTTCTTAACATAAGTTATAATAAAGTATAGAAAGAAACAATATACAATATTTTCAGCGTTTAAAAAAAATTTTTTTTAAAATTGTAAATAGAAATTTTAAAAAAATATTTTTATTGTTTATAACACGTTCTCTAAAATATTTTTATGAACGTTTCAGTATGTACAATAATAGCAGTTTTTTTAAAAAAAGAAAAAGTTAAATACAGGTAAAAAAATAAATATACCATTTATGTTGTGTATGCATGTGTGCGCACAGTTTTATATATTACATAGATTAAATACATCAAATTACGCATAATATACTCGTATGCTGTGTGCGTGTGTGCATGAGTGTGCGTGTACCTAGGCAAAACCGATGCAAGTCGGTGAGTGTGACGTAGACACTAGAGTGATAATTCGATTAAAGCCGGTGATTAATGACCATCTCGCAGAATCGTGGTTTTTCATTTGCGAATCGTATTTTAATAGCACATGTAGTATTGAGACGACGAGAATACAACTCGTAAAGCCTATGAATTATGTTGCTGTTAAAGTCACTCGTTCCAAATGCTACAAGTCTTTTGTTGTTGACATTCGATGGAAATTGACGTTGATTGTGATCCGTGTATTTTTTTCAACGGTGATTTATCACATTTAAAATATTCGACACGGTGTAATTGTATAAAAATATTTGAATTTAGCGTTACTGATTTCTTGTATGTAGGTAATAAAAACAGAAACGAATGATTTATTATTTGATGTGTTGATGCGAAACACAAGTTGACAAATTTTAACAAGTTTTTTAAAACGTTCAAGTTTCAGTAAAGATCGTACGGAATATATGTTATTGGCACAAACGAGTTTTAAGCATAGACATTTATTTTTGACAGATTGGATTTCAATTTATTGATAAATGAATGAATAGAAATGATGAATTGTGAAATAATAAAGACCAGGATCCGCAAAAAATATTTATTTATTGATTTTTACTGACTTACCATCACTAATAGTTTATAAAAAATATATTTGTGAATTATGTATATACGTACATATCATTAAAGAATATATATATAAAAAAAACTGACAGGTTAACGTCTTCTGTTCAGTTCATAACAAATTATACGATTTAAAGATAGATGTATTCTTTATTTATATTTAATTTTTAGTTATTAATAAAAACATTTATACTAATATTATATACTCGTAGATACATATATAAATTATTTATAGTATTATAAATGTATCCATTCGAAAAATTTTATAAATATTAATTTACTTTTAAAAATAATAATAATAGGATGATTTATACTTTATCCTTTATAAATCAAATTTAAAAATTATACATATATCATACATGAAAATTTAATATATTTTGACTGCTATGTTATTAATTTTTGACCTGAAAAACTACGTAAGAGTACAAGTTACAATAAATTGATAGTTTTTATACATAATGTTATTTTAAAAATATATCTTAGATTAAATATTCAAAATACACATATGTATGCATTTATATACATTATATATATATATATATATATATATATATATATATATATATATATATACATACATACATATAAATATAAATATATAATAGGTGTCCAAATTTGAGGTTAGAATGTAATTTATCAATAAAATAAAGTTTTTGAAAAAAAGTTTGTTTATTAGTATCAGTGTAAAGTGGAAACATGGGAATTATAAATGGAATTTAATGTCAACCAAATGGCCTCATCTACCACGTCGGCAGACATTCACTCTTTTGTCGACATTTTTAAGCACGCTTTACAATAAATGAGGTTATATATTGGCTATAGCTGTACGAATTTCATCTTTTAGTTCTTGAATCATTGCTGGTTTGTTAGCATAAACCTTATCTTTCAAATAACCCCCAAAAAATAAGTCTGTGTTCAATCACAAAATTTTGGCGGCCAATTAACGTCAGCATTACGAGAAATTAAACGTTCATTGAATTTGGTTGGGAGTAAATCGATTGCCGTATAAGTTGTGTGGCTTGTGGTACCATCTTGTTGAAACCACATGTCACTGATATCAATATCTTCAAGTTCCGGTCATAAAAATCTGTTATCATACTTTGCTAACGCACCGAATTAATTGTAACAAGATTACCTTGCTCATTTTCAAAGAAATATGGACCAATGATGCCTCCAGCCCACAAACCACACAAACAGTGACTTTTTTAATATATAATTGTTGTTCAATAGTGACTTATGGATTTTCACTTCTTCATCTAAGACAATTTTGTTTGTTTACGTAACCATGTAATCAAAAATGATTTTGAAGATGATTCATTGAAGATGATTTTGTTTAAAAAATCAGTTTTTTCTGCTTTTATTTCTTGGTATCAATAAACATTAACAAACATACGACGCAAATGATGATCAATTGGCTTTAATTCCTGTGTTAACTGGATTTTATATGTATGAAGTTTCAAATCTTTTTTTAAAATGTTATGCAGAGTGAGTGCTTCTTGTGATGTTTAATTGCTGTGAACGTCAACGCATCGATGTTTGAGGGTCGTGTTCAACACTTTCACGTACAGCAGCGATATTTTCAGTTAAACGATCACTACGATCATATGTTTTTGGTCTGTGGTCTCCAACAGTACCAAATTGTTCAAATTTCGCGATTAGGTTACGAACAGTATGCTTCGAAGGCTCTTTATTACAAGGAAAAGATGCACGAATTTTACATATTGATGTTACAAAATTTTTACCATTTTTATAATGAGTCTACATTATTCAAATGCGTTGTTAAAGCGTGTATGGTTCCATCATTGAAATTTACAAAGTTTTTAATAAACAATGGTTGAATAATGACAGTTCAATATTTGACATTTCATCAAATAGTAACAAACTTACTTCCTAACCTCAATATTTGACATTCGTTATATATATATATATATATATATATATATATATAATTTGATCAGTGTACACAGATATGAGTGGTGACAGCATCACCGTCTGTTGTACAGAAGTAATTACAATCGACCTTGTTCATACTCGTAAATATAGCACAGATGGGTCTTTAGCCGAACTGAGGGCAACTATAACATATAGTAGAATATTTTTCTATATCGTGTATTGATAAAAATACTCGAATATACCATTTCATTTAACAATATATTTTTAAACACTATAGATTTTTATTTAGTTTCATTTGTTTAACTCAAATATTGCAAATGGTAGTGAAATTAATTCATTTAAAGTAATAATAGAATACTTTTCATATTTTACATAATTTAGTTTATTGATAATCAGAAACGACTCTTTAATAAATTATTAGCAAAACCTGTTTAACAAAGATTTATAGAAATTAAATCTTATTATCCTATTTGAGAAAAGAATGGAAAAGTTAGGGAAAGTTAATCAATAACATCATTCTTCAATTTACATATAAATACACACACACACTTATATATATATATATATGTATATATATATATATATATATATATGTGTGTGTGTGTGTGTGTGTGTATGTATGTATGGAGATAACGTTATCTCTGAATTTTTGTTTCAATAACTCGATTATTTTGGTCGAAGTATGGTACGTGGCACTATCCTGTTAAAACTATATCTCTTCTAGATTGATGTCATGTAAATTTGGTAACAAATAATCATTGATCATCGTTCTGTAACGTACACCATTGACGGTAACGCGCTCTTCGGCTTTATTTCGAAAGAAGTAAGGTCCGATGATGCCACCTGTGTGCAATTCGCATCATATGATGCATTTTCCTGTATGTAACGAGTTTTCGTAAATCAATTCAGGATTTTTCTCTCCTAAATGCGGCAAATTTGCTTATTAACGCATTCATTAATCCCAAAATGAACCTTATCACTGAACAACATTTAGCGATCTATAAGTTTGGTGAACAGAATACTGATTTTTAAAATAAATTTCCACAATTTGGAAATATTGTTCAAGTGTAAAGTATTCCATAATAATTTTCCAAAGTATTCTGAATCCAAATGTCACTTACAGTGCGCAAACTGACAACTAATTTGACAGCTATCTCTATTGAAAGTTCTAGCTAACCTAAAAAAACATCCTTATACAATATATTTATATATAATGTTCTTTAATGTTGGAATTTTCAAATTATTTCGAATATGAAACCATTAGTATAAAATTACTGAACATTGAAGAAAAACAAAGCTGACTCATTATTTTCGCCAGGATATAATTATTTTCCTATAACTTAGATATCGTCATATTTTATAGATTTTCGTTACTCGTTTGATTTCTTTATATTTTTCTTCACTTTTTGAGTTTATATAGATCCTATTAAAATTTCACCTATATCTATTTTTACCGTAATAATTTGTATTCCTGGTATCTCTTAGTGTTATTCTCAGTAATATTTTTTTATAATTTTTCATCTATTTTTCAATCACTGTTTTTTTTATTTTTTTACGGCCAGATTCAGTTTTAAACCCATGCCATTAGTCTGATAGTCGTAATCGACAGTAAAACAAATAATAACCAAACAATAAGTCATATAAGAAAACAGATTTCTTTTTATGATTAAAAATGGGTAGCTCATAAATTATAATGTATTTAAATAAAAAATTAAAGAACAATATTTTGTATTATTAATCAGTTATGTTTAGTAGATTTTTAAGTAGTAAATACCTTTATAAATGAGGTCAAATATTTTTTTTCATTTAAGACAACTGTTATTAAAAAATATTTAAACTATACAATTTAAATGATTTGAAAACCATTAATAATATATCAATTGATGAACTGATTTTGAATTTATCAGATCGAAAATACGGATAAACAAACACACACACACACACACACACACACATATATATATATATATATATATATATATATATATATATATATATATATATATATATATATATATATGACTGCATGCATATACATATGTTCAAGTGGTATATGTTTGAATGCATTGAAACTGATTAACGATCTGTGTATAACTCAAATCACAACAACTGTAATTAAATACATACAAGTACATACTTTAAAATAAAGCCATGATTTTAAAGACATGTTTTTACAGTTGAAAAGACACAACATATATATTCTGACGTAAACATAAACGTAAATAAAACATATCTCGTGATCGTATTTTATATTTATTGCAAATAAAAAAAACAGCCGTCAATTGGCAACTGTCAATTACTTTTCGTTCGATACAAAATATTCTATCATTCAGTTTCTCATTTTTTTATGACGGTTTGTATCTAGCAAAGTGCTAATCAAACGTCATGAAATTGTCTATTATATTATATAACGCGAACGTTGCATCAATGTACGTCATTGAAATGTATCAGTAGATATTAATTAGAGTAGTTTTTTTTATTTCTTACGTATTTTAATAATAACAGAAATTATGAATATAATTGAGCACAAAAGCATTGGTCCGCCCAGTCTGCCTTTAAATTCTTTTAAATTTTATTGAGTCTGAACTAGTTTATGAAATTAAAAAATATATTAATACGAATATTTTTAATAATAATTAAAAAAAAATTAAAATCAAAAAATTAAATTTAAATCAGAAATAATATACATATTGAAAGAAAAAAGTAACATTACAATTAAATTTATGAAAATCAGTACAAAAAAGTGTGTTTATCAGTGAAATGATATTGAAGAAGAAATTTAGAAAATTAAATTTATTAACGAAATTCAATATTTTGTCAGATAGTCTATTGATTCTAAAATGATTTTTAATCTACAATATATGGTGTAGAAAGTATTATTTTTTTAATAAATTCCTTTATTCTGTCACATTTTTCTTGTAAATATTTTTTAACATATAGAAATCGTGTATTTATGATCTCATAATGTTCCATAAATGCTCTGTGGATTCAGTGGCGTAGGTAAGATTAATCTTTGAGTGTATACATACCTTAATTCAAAAAAAATTTGAAAGTACGTGGACAGTATTACTATGAATTGGCAACGGTTCAAGTTTCAACGAGAAATTTCAGTTGATTGTAATGAAATGTTACATCAATTAGTCAGTAGCAAAAATCGACGATTTGAAAGTTTTTTGCGATTAAAAAAATGATTGATATTAAAATTTATTATTGCTAATAAATCTTATTTTTTTCTATGAAACTTTGCTTTTAATTAGTTTTATATATTACAGTGCTATATATTCAGAGATTTGTTGTAATTTTTTTATTAATATATATATATATGTATTAGCAGCAGCAATAACTTCTTTCTATCCACTGTTGGATGAAGGCTTCTAAAATCTTCCACGTAAACCAATCCGATGTTTTTTTCTGCCAGTCCATTCCAACGAATTTTCTTATATCTCTGTTCTAGCTATTCATGCATTTCTTTTTGAACCTTTATATATATATATATATATATATATATATATATATATATATATATATATATATATATAAAGTTTTCAATCAATGTTTTATAACTTTTGCTAGCCATCAAAGGTCTGTTTTTATAAACATTTCCTAAGAGTTCAATATATGCTTCTTCATTTCTTTAAGGCATTTAATATCACTAAAGTATTGACTGAATCGAAAGCTTTTTCATAACCTATAAATCAAAGGCAGAGTGTTATTTGATACTAGTTACAACGACTAATAACTTCTGTTACTATTTAAATGTGATTAATGGTGCTAAGTCTACTTCAAAATCTTCCTTGTTTTCTAAGCTGTAAGAAATCTCTTTGACTTTATAGCTCTTTTGAAATAATTTTAACAAATGTTATAATATGTAACATGTAATATTTTGATTATATAACATTTTCAGCAAAATTATTTCAAAACTGCTACAATATGTATACAATACTATATATGCATATAAAATTTTTGTTGTAAATAAATAATTATTAATTTTTTAAATTTGGCTAAAACAGTACTTATAAAGTTAGGTACTTTTGAAATAATTTGTGCAAAATCAATAAATAAAATTACTTTTAGAATCAATTTTATTACATGGTAATCGTTATATAGGCTTTTTTCCAATAAGTGCTTCAGAAGTTTAAATAAAAATAAAACAAAAAGTATTAATTTTTTTTTTAATTTTTAAGCATATTCTATAACATTAATAATGGAACACAATTTCACTCATATGACCATTACGGCTTCGCTTGACGTAGTGCATTCGTTTAGTCTAATTTTCAGTCACTTTTTAACATAATTGTGGTCCAATTTCATGAATTACATATTCGATGTTTTTTTTTACTTCTGTTGTTTGTAGTTTATTAGCATAAACCAATGATTTCACATAACCTCACAGAAAATAATCCAATGGAATTAGATCACATTATCTTGTGGGCCAATTGAAGGGTCCATTTCATGAAATAATGGAGTCATTAAACTTTTATTTCAATAATTTTATTGAAGTTCTTACAATTTCTAAACGTTGTTGAAGTATTAAACGTACCATGATAATTTGCTAAATTATACTGAGTTGAAATGTCAAAATCAGATTCAAACATGGCTGCCAAAAGCTGTCAGTGTACGGGCATTCTTATTGGAAACCTTATATAAAGTATGATCAATAAATTGCATATTTGTGAATAAAATGATCGTTAAAATGATAATTAAAACTGTTTATAAAATAATAATCATTTTATTAGCGATTATGTAGTTTAATGACCATATCAACTGTAGAGAAATGATTCATTTATTTAAAAGTAAATTAGCGACAGTGCTAAATCAAGATTCATCCAATATTATTTATAAGTTTTTTTATTTTAAAATGATAATTATTATTCATTGAATTGAAAAATAAGATTTTATCTGGTATTTATCATTATCCAGTTCAAGTGATAATAATTTTGAAAGTGATTTGTTCAATAAAAATATATAATGAGCAAAAACCTAAAAAAAACTTATAAAATATATTTTAATAGTATGATTTCTCTTGAACGATTTTCTAAAACATATACATACGTATTTATGTATATATATATATATATATATATATATATATATATATATATATATATATATATATATATATATATATATTTAAATATAAATAATTAATGTATATTAGTTTACAAGGCACGTAATTTCATCGACTTCTTACGATGAAATAAATTAACTTTCCATATTATTTATTATTGGGAAATTTGGGTAACTGATTATTGACAATTTTGATAAGTACGAATAATTTATGACAATATTATCACATTAGAAAATCAATTAAAATTAAATATTTTAAACTGAATACGTTTTCTATTAGTAGTTCTTTTAAAGACACTGAAAAAAAAATAGTTTTACTACCTTGTTATATATTTTGATTTATTCATTTTAGCCCGAGGAATAAATTCAGTACACACGGTACTTTACATGGTCTACATTTGCATGTCGTTTAAATTTATGAGTTGTTTCCACTTCAGGTTCAATTTATTAACTCATTTGTACCACAGTTAAACTGACGTTTTGTTACATTAAAAAAAACCGTACAAAGACACAAAAGGCGAAGTCGCAAAATATTCATGAATAACTTTATGACTTTCTTGCAGTGTACTCGTAAAACGTTCTTATTACTTTTCAAAATATATATTCAAATGTCTAAAATATGTTTTTTTTTTCACTTTAGAAAAAAACTTACTTCGATATGAATTATTCATTTTGCTATCTGTCGAACGTTCACAATTTTATTTCAATGTTGAAAAATAATTTTAAATGAAGCTTATATTCGTTAAGTTCAATGAAGTATACATTTTATTTTAAATATTTCATTTTTATTTTCTTTTCAAACAAAATTTACATTATTTTACATTCAGAAATAATTATATATATATATATATATATATATATATATATATATATATATATATATATATATATATATATATATATATATAAAGTGAGCCAAATGAGACTAAAGGATAGTAAATAATGTTAAGCAAGTAAATGTATGTCTAAACCCTTCAGTCTCTTTTGGTTCACTCTATATATATGATACAAAAAAGTAAATGAAGTGAAAAGAAAGTTATTGTAATTATTCGAGTGTACAGCTGTCATGAAATCCTACCAATTTTTAACAATAATAAAGTTTCACTCATCTGAAATTCTGTTTTCCTAGCGTAAAATGAAATCTTTAGGGCAAATAATTAATTGTTTACCGTTTGAAAAGTGACGATAGCAAGACAAATAACACCTGTGCTAATTTACTGATCTTATTATAGACTTAATCTCACCTTCAAGGGAAATAACATGACTTTGCAATAGATTCTAACCGATAAAAATATTTATGTAGGGTTATATTAACGGTGCTCGTAAACTATGTTCTTTATTTATCATAATTAAATTATCGGTAAGACCAATTAAGAAATTATGAATTAGCTGGATTTTTATGTATTATTTATAAAAAAATATAAAATATTGTATAATAGTTTCTAATAATCTATAATTGGTTTTAATTTTTCAAATAATTTATTTTATTATAAATTCGATGTCTAAGAATCTTAATAGAATCTTTTTAACATAAATTAATATTTTAAAAATATTTTTTTTCGAAATAGACTGATTTTATCTAACTAAAATCATAATAGACTGATTTTATCTAAGCAAAATCATAATTTTTTTCAATATTTACAGTAGTGTGAACAAAAATAGGTGACTTTGTTATAGAAAGAAATCAATCGAAATTGAGAATGCAATAATTATTCTCAATCTATTTTGTGTCTCGTCTGTTTGTCGTGCAATAAATATTAATTTCGAGATATTATCGTTTTATTAAAAAAATGAAATGATCTGCTTTTTGAATTTTTTTACAGGTACCTATCGAAGTGTGGAAAAATAGGTGTGTAACATTTTAAAAAAAAAACAATTTTTATTTCGAAAAAATTGACAGAGAGTAAAAAAATTATTAATATTTGGTGGCATATCCCTTATTCTGTATGATTGTTGCACAACATAGTTAAGGCTTAGCATCGGTTGATAGGGATAGCCTTTCAAGCCTTTTCAATTGCCGTCCATAATTCATATTTATTTTTTACTTTTTTGTTTGCAATTGCCAGCTTAACGTCGCCCCGTACATTCTCTATTGGATTTAAATCAGGTAACTGCGCTGGTCAGTTCATTACTGCAATTTTGTGGCCATCAAACTATTTTTTTCAACTTAGATATGTGCTTCAGATCATTATCTTGTAGCATCCATATAATCGGTATTTTGAACTCAGCAAGAGACAACATGATATTACATAGTATATCAACATATTTTTGGGCATTCATAATGTCCCTAATCCAAAAAATTGGACCAACGCCATTATAAGAAAAACATTTCCATATCATTAATCCATGTTTGACGGTCTTTATTGTGTACTGTGGAAGTAATTTTTGATTTTGTGGCCTCCTAACGTACTTCTTGTCACGATCAGATTCAAATAAATTAATTTTGCTTTTGTCGGCCCACAGAATATTTTTCCACTTCTTCACAAGCTAGTCGCAATGCTCTCATGCAAATTTAACATGTTTTTTTTTAGTTTGCAATGGTACTTTACGGGGACTAAGGACTTAAAGCTTGTATTTATTTAAACATTTTCTAATAATTGATGTTACTTACAGTTTCAAATCTTTTTTTATTGCTGTTGAAGTAGCAAACGAATTTTTTTAACCATTTTTATAATTGTTCACTCCATATCTTTAGTAATTTTTCACTTTTGTCCGCGGAACTCCATCTGTGGATGCCATTTTAAAGCATTTGGTAGCAAATTTTGGAAGCAATTCATTATTTCGGTAATTTC
>CP092091.1:41237990-41245490 GCA_029203775.1 Neoneuromus ignobilis
AAAGTACATACCTTTCGTTCGTATAGCCACTCTTGTATATTGTAAACTGATACACAATACTAAATATGTAAATATTTAAAAGAATATTAAAAAGTAAATATTAGAGAACGTAATTGATAACTGAAATTTATTAAAATTATATTAATGTGTCAATCATTTGATATTCTTTCACTATTTTGTCCATATATGATAACATTCTATTTATATTTTTATTGAAAAGAATTACTTTTAAAATATTAAAAAAGGAATAACGTTGAAAAAATGGCAAAATCACAGTGAGTCACAAACTTACCAAATTGGATATATGTATGTCCAATCAAGGAAATCAAACATATGTCTTATTGATTCGTAAAAAATCTTACACAAAACTCGATGTCATTGTAACACTTTCGAGAATACTCATTAAACATATTATATCGAAGTATAACTAATTTTCAATTAAACTAAATCGATTTTCATTATCTATTCGAGAATAATCGATTATTATTTTATACATTATATATTTTTTATTTATTTTACAAATGTCATCGAAGCTCATTAAATGTTTTTTTAGATAACCACTTTTATAATTGATCTTCTTGATTCTTAAGATACTAGTTTAGGTTATTTAGTTTTTATTGGATTAACGCCAAGAAAAAAAAACAAATATTCTAGAAAATTTAAAACTTTTTTCTCTTTCATTCTACATTTATTCGAAACTATTCATCATACTTGCATATTTTAATCGAATCTACAGGATTCCTAACGAATTTCGATGTTTTAAAGAACTATATAAATATTTCTTTTTATCAGCATGCAAGATTCATCTGTTAATGTAATAAAAGTGCAATGTCAGTTACTTCGTACCTTGAACTTGATATCTAATCTGAAACAACGCCAACACTCACGTCTCGTGTCGAGAAGCTCGTAATTTTATTATTAATGGTGCATATATTCTTGGCGAGACTAATTATGTCGTTACAATCAGCCGTAATAAATCCTCTTGATTACATTTATAGTTTCATATAAAATATATTTCATATTGAGTAATACGAGGAATTCTGAAATTCTTGCATAAATTGTAAATTTAACCCCGTATCGTTTGACATCTTGCTAAGTGTCGACATTTAATTTTTTTTAAAAAAAATGATAATTATGATCGTATATAACATTCTCAAACGTACGCATTGATGCATCTATTTATACATCTTTATATGATAAATATATGTATATATATATATATATATATATATATATATATATATATATATGTATATTATGTCGGATAAAAGTTAAGCAACTGAGTGAAAACTTGAACAATTATGTAAATATATAAATCAAATGTAAATAAGTTATAATGTTGAATGCATGAAATTAAAACACTAATACAGCTTTTAAGAAATATTATGTTTTAAATCTTTTCCAAAAAATAAAAGTGTTTATTAAAACGTTCCTACATTGCTACCAGACAGAATGTTAGTAAATGGAATTATTGAGTCATATAATATCACATGTCGGATTATTCAAAGATAAATAAAATTGATTTTTTAATTCAAATAAATATTTTATTAATCAAAATAAGCATCATTAGCTTGTATACATTCTTTCCAACAAAAAAGTCATTTTTAAAAAAGTCACGATCTTTAGAAGACAAAGTCTGTAAAGGTCCTTTCGTCCTCATTCATATTACGAAAGGTCTTATTTCGTATGTAGTGTTCCAAACTGCGAAATAAGTGGTAATCTGTTGGTGAAAGATCAGGCGAGTATTGAAGATACGGCAGGATCTCGTAGCCTAAGTCGTTCAGCTTTTTCAAGGTTATTTGCACTACATGCGGTCTTGCATTTTCGTGAAGGAGGATGAATCAATGTCTCTTGGTTAATACATGGTTCATTTGTATAAGTTTTCAATGCATTATTTCAATTTTAAGACAATATGACTGAGCAGTTATTGTTTATACAGGAGAATGAATAATGAACGATAACCCATGCAGTCCACCATACTGTCACCATAATCTTGGCCATGAAGAGATGGTTTCGGTGTGTGACCTGGATATTTACTACGATTAACCCACTGTCCTGATCGCTTTCTGTTGTCGTAGCTGATCCATTTTCCATCGCAGGTTGCAATTCTTTTGATGATTTCACATAACCCCACAAAAAATAATGAAATATAGTTAGATTACATGATCTTGGTAGCCAATTGATGGGTCCATTTCGTAAAATAATGGACTCATTAAACTTTTATTTCAATAAATATGTTGTTTCCGTAGATCTATGGCACGTAGCACTGTTCTGTTGAAAACCACATATCGTGTAAACTATTTTCAATAATTTTTGAAAAAAAAAACATTAATTATAGTTTGGTAACGCGGTCCATATACTGTATATATATTGTAACGTGATCTCCAGCTTCATTAAAAAAAATGATCCGATGACACCACCAGCATATAACGCACGCCAGACAGTTACTTTTTGTAGAAGCAGTGGTCTTTGTTCAATGACTTGTGGATTGCTTTCGTTCCAAATTCTGCAATTTTCTTTATTTAGTGTTGATCTTAGGTTTCACGAAGCGCACGATAAGTTTTACGAACAGAACATTGATTTTTATAATAAGTTTTTACAATTTTTAAGCGTTGTTGAAGTGTTAAACATGCCATGGTAATTTGTCAAACTATATTGAGTTGAAATGTCAAAATGAGGTTAAAAAAATCATACATGGTTGCCACCAGCTGTCAAAGTTCTGACTTTCTTATTAAAAAACCCTATATAAAAAATAATATTTTTCAATATATCCATTTATTTCAGAGTTATTTAGTTTATTGAATATAAATTCATACTTTTTTATATACAAAGATTTGTTTTTGCTTACAATATATATTTTTACATTTAAAAGTCCATTTATAATTATACATTTTTTTAATTTAGAACGAATATTTTTTATGTATCTATAATTAAGAAATTAAAGATGTATTTTTTAAGAATTAAGAAAATTTAATAATAAATATTCCTTTGTATCATTTGACATTTGTTTCGAATCTCTCTCTCTCTCTCTCTCTCTCTCTCTATATATATATATATATATATATATATATATATCTATATATATATATATATATATATATATATGTAAATTGTATATTTTATAGAAAATTATTTAGTAATACATACTTTCATACACTAGTATAAATTGTAAATTCAGCTTAATATAGTATTTAAAAAAAGCATATCTTTTGTTGATAGATACACTTATACAATACAATTATGTGTGTGTGTATAAAACATAATTATTATATACATATGTGTAAGTATGCACATATTTTGCCACTGTTCAGATTAAAATATTGACGAATTTCTATTAGTTATTGTGTCACAACTAAAATTTGACTATCAACTCTTACTTATTGACACTTTCTATAAATTTTAAAACTACAATGTGTCATTCCATTACAATGTACACTCAAATCTTTAAGTGTCATTAAACAATCTAGAGAAATTCCTAAATAAGTAAAATTTCTTAAAAGTGAAAATGATGATTCATTTTTCATTTATCATTTCTGTTTTTTTTTATCTCGTTTGTAATACATTTCATTATTCTATTAAGGAATGTTAACATATATGATAGTATCTATCTTGTTGATATTTCTTTGATAAAAATCTACACGTATCAATCAATTTGTTAAATTGACAGAGCTGTTTAAAAATTTATATATACATATATATATATATATATATATATATATATATATATATATATATATATATATATGATAAAACTAATATGTTATAAATGTAAAAAATGAAGTAATAAAACATGTTAAATTATAAAAGTTACTGGTTATAAAAACTTAGTGGTAATAATTAAAGAAGTTTGTTTTTATGAACTAATATAAAACAAGTGATAAAAGTAACCTGTTAAGTAAATAAATTGATAAGCCACTGTTTTCTATTTTTTTTATTAAGTCATTAAATTAGCATTTTTACAGTTTTTTGTCCACGCACACATTCCACATACATATGTGTATATATATATATATATATATATATATATATATATATATATATATATATATATACTGTAAAATCACTCTTGAATACATACCTTTTCAAAATTATTTTAATTGAAACAATTCATAACTTCCATTTTTAAAAGTTGTTAATAAAATTCTAATTTTTTTACCCTGCATCTTTATTCCTTGTATTTTTTCTTTCATTCTGTCTTCATTCTTCCTATTCTTTCATTTTAATTGATTTAATGTTTTACAAGATTTTAAGCCCTATTCTTTAATAATTTCAAGAAAAGTTTCATAAATGTATTTTTTTACTGTTTAAAGATGGAAAAAATTGATCACTATTGGTTTTGTTAGATGATATTTTTCTCTGAATTGTGTGTATGCTATCATAATTTAAGATTCTTAAATTTCTCTGAAAACTCCTAAAAATATATCAGTTATGTTTACGGATCTCCGAGTCATGTGCATTTTTACAATTTATATGCATCAATAATTATTCTCTTTCAAAATCTATTGTCACTTATTTTGTACTCTTATACTTAAAATGTTATTTAACATAGTTTATAATATTTAATATAGATGTTTTTTAAGCGTGATAGAACTATAAATTGAATCCCTATCGAAAGTTATATCTAACGTTAAACTCTCTCTCTCTCTCTCTCTCTCTAACATTAAAGTTTTGTTTCAATAAGTCTATTAAAGTTTTTACAATTTCTAAGCGTTGTTGAAGAAGTGTTACACATTCCACAATAATTTGCTAAATTATACAAAGTTGAAATGTCAAAATGAACTTGAAAAAAAATTAAACATGGCTGCCATCAGCTGTCAAAGTTCTGACATTCTTATTGGAACACCGTATATAACAAATAATATTTTTCAATATATCCATTATTTTTACAATTATTGAGTTTATTGAATATAAATTCATAGGTTTTTCTATACAGAGATTTGTTTTTTCTTACAATATATAATTTTATTCATGAAATGCTATTTATAATTATACATTTTTTTAATTTAGATCGAATATTTTCTATATATCTAAAATTAAGAGATTTAAGATATATTTTTAAGAATTAAGATAGTTTAATAATAAATATTCCTTCGTATCATTTGACATTTGTTTCGAATCTGTGATTGCTTTATTGATAAAAAAATATTTCTATTTTTTCCAATATGGCTTTATGATACTGTTATTTTCTAATTAAACTTTTTTAGTTATAACTGTTAAAAAAATTAATTAATACTTTTTTTGTTACAGCTGTAACAGTCCGATATTTAACAAAAAGATATATTGGTGAATATAGTTCAATGAAAGGTAAGAGACATTTTTTTTATTATAAAATATACAAATATAAATTTATACAATAAATAATTAACAAAAGTCGTTCTCTTAAAAAAGAAACTAATTTACTTCAAGCTAATATTTGTGTCTATTTTATTGCATGTATCATTTATATAAACATTTGTACTACACTATATACTCGTATATATATATATATATAGATACATTATTAAATAATTTAATACAAATGCATAACTGACTATATAAATTCATATAAAAAATGCAATACAAGAAATAATATCACCGTTATATTTCACTTTGTAATAAATATATACAATGTAATTTCCCATAATTATAGATTTCAATTAAAGTAGAATAGCAAACGTGCAATATTGAAATATTGAAAACACAATAGCGGTTTCTTATAATAATATCTTTTTTTTATTTTTATCTCATGATTGTATCTTATGTAAATAACTTCATTTTTGTAATACGGTAATTATATTTTGAATATAGGTTTCTAAAAAAAAATAAGTAACTATTAACTCTATAATTAATAACAAAATTGACTTATTGTCTGTATATTATATATGAATAGTATATATATAATTTATATTTAAAAGATATAAATTAAAAATTAACTCAGCAATTGCATTCATTAATAACAATAGTACTTCTTTTTTAGCTGTGATAAGAAATGAATATTTATAAGTTATGATACAATTACATATTTGAAAACACATGTGCAATAATAAATTACATCAATTGTACTTAAGAATTCATTTACACTCGATTCAGTATGAACACTTTTTTGTTTGTACTGTATAATTCTATAAATGGAAACGAATATTAACACATCTTTTATGTCAACGGTATCACATTAATTATTATAAATTATCTAAAAATATTACTAAATCATGTTTGTTCTTTTTATAAAAAAATTAAAAACGTAATTAGTGATAAATTAAAGTCTAATTTTGTTGTTTTTGTGTTTTACTATTTCTTGAAATTTTTATATAAATTTATTCTCTAGACTTAATTAATTTTTTATTAGTTTAATTCCTCAACTCTTTAATTTTTAATAAAAATAAATGTTTTAATTGGTTCCTTGCAAAAAAAATCACATATGCCATGTTCTAAGATATATATGGCATCGAAAGTATATTATAACCGTTATCTATTCATTGTACTGCATTTGATGAAAACTGAATCAGTCATAAGTTCAATTCAATGTAAACCTTCTCTTGAATTTCAATACAATACGTTGATTTATAGTTTAGTTATTGAACATTTCGGATTCATATTTTATTATATAAAAATAAAAATTACAATAATTATAATTATACTGTTTGACATTTTATTGCTTAATTTGTTTTATAATTTGAATTTAAATATCAGCATAAAATGGATAACTAAAACGAAAAAATATTTTTTGCTAAAAATTTTGCAGATTTTGATCATATATTCTCGATAATTATGATTATAACGACACTGTAGAGTGCAAGTGAACTCTTTCAATCATTCATTTCTTATAAGATATAATATGCGTATATTTTAACACATTAAAACCCGGGTACGCGTAAATGCGTGTTTCATAATATACTTTTATAAATCCGTTCACGCGTTAACGCGTGTTTAGTTGTATGAACTTTTGACGCCAAAAAAATTTATATTTAACTATATTTTTTTCTAATTCCATCAAAGATGGTGGTGTGTATATATTCAAAATGGTGGTAAGTTATAAAAATTATGAAAAATATTTTTATTGTTGTAAATAAATGGTTCTTAACACAAGTAAAATAATCTAACGTTTGCGTAGAATCGCTCGCTATTTTATCTATCATTTTTATGTATAAATTATTGTTTTTATAGTACAGTCAGTTCTCGACTTACGACGGGGTTCTAATCCGCCACCTTGGACATAAATGCGAATGGCCGTAAGCTGAGAATTGATTGTATAAAAAACTATTTTACTTAAAAACACAAAGTTTTTCTGTAAGATTTTACTATTGTCGTGAGTATAATAAACTATATTTATTTTAAAGCATCTCTTTTTATAATTTATCACACAGGTACACTCATTACAGATTGAAAACCACTATTATATTCATATATATATATCTATGCATCGAACCCTTTTATAGACAGATATGAAATTTCATTTCAAAATATCCATTGGTTTAAGAATTACATAGATATTATGAAAAAGTTATTTTTGTGCATTTTGTG